>JBCAUG010071144.1:0-22822 GCA_038406175.1 Haplosyllis leylae | reverse complement strand
ATATCACAGGTATTAAAGTATAATAATGGTAGTGTTTCGTAACTTCAAAAACATAGTAACAATAATTTTCGTGACTTCAAACGCAAAGTTTCATTGTTTAAATCAGCACAGGTCCCATGGACCTATTTTTTAACATTGATGTCGATCAGAAGTTTTTGAGGGAAAGAATCGCTCGTTATAGCTATGTACTCGTTGTAACTGAACTCGTTACAAGCGAGACCCAGTGTACTTAAAGACAGGATAGTCACTTGTTAATTGCATGTGCTGCTTCTCCATCACAGAGAGGTCAGACGACACTCTTGGCGGAAATTTTCGACCCAATGTGACTGCAGTACAGCATGAGCTGGACTGTCTGCGACCAATAAAAGGAATAGGTGGGTCTATTTTCTATGACTATTTTCTGTGTAATTTTAAATGCATCAACATGTGTTTTTGTGCGCTTCTCAATTGATACAAAAGTATATTCCCAAGTCTGAGCAGGGGTAATTATGTCAACCAGTTTTTCTTTTATTGTTGTTTTTAAGGCCAAGAATTTTCAAAGAATTACAGAAAACCAACTACGCCTCCGAGATTCAGAAACAAAGCGGAAAATGCATTTAATGAAGAAGTCAGTGACGGGAAGAATGTTGCGGGTATGTTGCGCCATACAATCCAGTATACCGGCATTGACGCATGAAATACATTGGTAGATTGTAGAATTATTTAGAAGAATAGTGATAAAATTATTAACAGGAACATTTGTGCTCATTGTAGGAAACAACAGGTTTAGTAAAAGTTCGCAAGAGAGAAAGTCACCAGGCAAGTCTAATCAACGTTCAGAAAGGACTAGCGTAACAAGAGGTCGGGGAAGAAGCAGGCCTGGGAACCGGTAAATAACCCTTAGCTTATGTGTAAATCAGTCGTTGAAATATTTTATATTGAGCATGTGAGAATACAGTGAAAGAACCAGGCATTGAAAATTGTTTTAGCAGTAGTCCTCTTTACACCTCATAATTACATATAGATGTGAAACCACGTTTTTAGAGATCTACAAAGACCGTCCGGCTTACAGGGGTCTGACGATGTTTTGGTCAATGAATATAAATGGTATAGCTCCAGGTTGAAAGACAAAATAAAGAAGGTATATGTTCTTAACGCTTTTGCACTTAATAGTTCAATTGTAGTCATTTATCCATTCTTTAAATGCGTGAAACGGCCAATGAACTGTATGATTTTTCTCCTTTTCAGATATTAAAAGAAGTTCACGATGACATTGACTTTGTGAAAGCGAAATTAAAAAGTGTAGTATATCCTGGTAACCGAACTCTTTTTTTGTCTTTCAACGAAAAATTGCATAAGTAATCATCAATTACGCAGTCGTTGTACAGAGAAGAAATTTGCTTTTTGCAGACAAGAGTACTCTCGAACGTTTACCAGGACCGAAGGAACTGCACATTTGTTTGAAAGTTGTGTTAGTTGAAGGAGTTGAAAATTATCAGAAGTTCAGTAACTACACTTGTCAGATATGTGAATGGTTCGCAGGTGAGTCCATTCTTACATCACGAAAAAAAAAGAACTCCCACGCCGAAACAAAACACACGTCCCATGTTAAATGCTCTGCCGACTTTCCTTTGTGTTTGGTACATTTTCTGCAAATACGAGCTCAGCGAACTTTTAGCAATTTACTTTATTTCAAATTGAAATAGTTTTGTTTGTACCTTAGCTGATGATACATTTACGGAAGAAATGAGCAAAATCCTGCGGAAGTTAGAAGATAAGTATGTCGAGGTTAGTGAAAACACTGTGTGATTGACACCTTAAAAGATTAACGTACATCACATGAAGTGTATAATATTCTCTACCAAAACTATTCGAAAATATCTTTGGAATAAAATTTGAAAATCAGACAATTTTGATTGCAGACAACAGGAGGAGTGATAAAGGAACACGTCGAGGCGTTTGGTTTAGTTGCTGTACAGATTTTGACCCAAGCTAGATTTTGGTCGGAAGAAGCAGTGTATGGATTGTCAAATAACCCTTAGAAATGCACAGCAATACACATCTTGCCAAAAGTAAAAAATTTGGTCCCAGAACCCAATTTTTGGGTTCAGTTTATTTAACAAATACCCAGATTATGTAGGTAAATCCTATCCGAAACGCAAAAGAAACTGTTTCTGTGGCAGAAGTGCATGTCATTGAAAAACCAATTGTGCGGTTCATCTTTAAACGCAAACATATGCCATTTAGTTTTAGTAACTATATGTTTAATTATTTACTTGATACCTCACATTTCTAGTAACACGCTACAGTTATGTGTTTGTGGATTCCTCAACAAGTGGACCGGTGCAAATCAGGTAAAACAAGTTCTAAAGGGTGCACAAAGAAGGTTCTCACTGTGTGGGAATCATTTGAGATCTGGAAAATTAAATCTTAAGTTTTCATGTTGCCTGTGAAAGAAAGAATAAAATTGAAGGGTGTTTTTTATTTAAACTTGTACTTGGGAAGGTCATATATTTCAACAGTCCTTGTCTATTCCTGCATCAGATACACTCGGAGGAGCAAGGAATAGCACTTAGTAGCTTGTTAAAGATTTCAACAGATGAATTCAAAGAAATAATTCCACAGGAACTGGATGTAATTTACAGAAATATTACTGCTGTCGTTCTTAGTGATACAATTCCCAGGTACTCTACCTTGTCCGTCATTTTCCTGTTATAAGTTAAAATTGTAATAAAGTTGTAAGCGAACATACTGATATTGCTGTCAGCGATTTTACTGAACTGTTTACTAGTCTTTTTCAATGAAATTTTCACTTACTGTACTGCACAGATGTTTAGATTCATTTTTTTTTTCATTTAGGGATGTTAGAGAACGGTATCTTGGAATCCTGTTGGAGCGAAATGCAAATAGAGATGAAAGTGGCAACAGAAACGAAGGAAATGTCCGATATCAGCGAACGCAAAGTGTGCAGACACAGTCTGAACAAGACCATGGTAGTGAACAAATAAATATTATTTGTAGGAATATTTTACATGCGGGTAACAGTTGAAATGTTCGTATTTTCTAGTTGGTTGTTCTTGCTCTTAGTCTATGTACACAGCCTGACAAAAATGTTGAAATCTCGGGACAATGAAAAATATTGATAGAGCTTATTTCTTTTAAGATTTCTCGCAGCGGTTCAATGTAAATTCAATGGGCGACGCGATACCTTTACAATTCGATGACCCATATCACAGCATTAAACAGATGTTGACGCATTTGCGTTTGCTTGATTTACTCCACGTATTTACTTCAAATGCGATCAGGGTAAGTTTACAAAAGCAAGCATGAGCTCTGTCATCTTACTGTCGATCAAATCATTGTTTTACTTTGTAAATTTTATTGTGAGCACAAAAATGATTTTAGGATGCAACACTAGACATGCAATGGTACGAATTAAAAGAGTTATTCAAGGAATGCGGCTTGAAGACGGGACAGATTTATGAAATCAAGAATTATCTTGCGCTGGGAAAAGGTAAATTAGAATTGAAGTTAAAAATTAAATTAGACAAATGCCGCCAAGACATCAGCAGGGGTCGCACCAGAGATGAATCTGAGGAATCCATTGCTTGCAAGCGACGCAAGCAAGGGATCTACCCTGGCTTTGAAACCCAAGGCAGATGTCACCAGAATTCAAAAATAGCTACACAGTTAAGTCTCTGAGTAAATCGCCAAAAGTTAAATCATTTGAAACGAATTCTTTTCCAACTATCATATTATGTTTTTCAGAATCGAGAATAAGAGATTCAGACGCCAGCAGTCTTAGGTGTAGCTCCGTTACAAGCCACCTAGAAGGGCCGATTGTAAAACCAGAAGATGACGAAAAGCCATTGCTGTTACCTCCAGATAGTTTTATTACCCACACATCTGGTCCAACCCAAAGCACAACCGCGGAGGATGATTCTGTTGCGACAGTCTTGACGCCTTCGATAGCTTTAAACACCTTACCACCGATATTACCACAGAAACACTCAACGGCTGAAAACAAGTCCACAAAGGTTTGCAACTGCACAGACGAAACTTCGATCGTCTTATCTGATGGACGTGCAGGGCAGTCTCCTGAGCCGAGAGAACAATATCAGTTAGAATCCATGACAGGAAAACAGTGTGATGGAGGTAGATTTGTAAGGGAAAAACGGATGGGCATTGAAGAAAATCCAAATGATGACAATGAAAAAGTGGAAGTGACATCCAAGAGGCCAGATGAAATACAGCATAAAATCAAGAGGAATAATAATCAAACGAGAAAAACAAGATGTTCATCAGATGTTCTCGAAGATGATGATGAATTCCCATTATTAAATGCGGAAAGGAGGAAGAGAAAAGAACAGGTACAGAACGCGATTAAACAAAACAGGAAATCAAATCCACCCATAAAGACCTCTTCATTTGGTGGGAGAGGAAGAGGGAAACGTCCAAATTTTGATTCAAAGTCACAGGACCTTCGTAAAAATTGGTGCTTGAAGAGAACCTGCACGGGTAACTGATCAAAATAAAAGGTGTCAAATAAGTTAAAAGTTTAAATTAAGTCGCATTCCTAAATACCCACTGGCTCTGTTTAATGAACTGTTGAAGACCGAAGTATTTCGTCTGAGGCAGCCAAGGCCGTACCTTATACTGAAAGTAATTGCTTTACTAACCTTTATACTGAAAGAAATTACTTTACTAACCTCTATGACCCCCGTGTAAGGTGCCTGTAGTGAATCCAGAGGACAGGGAATAGGGTCTGTGGGACCATTCGTTCCTCCTGTACGAATGGGTCACGAACCAATAATAGTAAAATGGTGATCATATAAATTGAATGTTTCTTGTCCCTCATAACCTCTGGATCTGCTACTGGAATACATATTGGTATTAGGGGATCTATGCAGGGACATGCCCCCCCCCCCAACTTTTTTTTTCATTTTCATGTATTTTTTGGGAAAATTGACCAAGTAATAGGTCCCCCCTCCCCGGGGTTGCCGCCCCCGCCTGGGAAATACTGGATCAGCCACTGCCCTTACCGCACCAGAGATCTCGAAGTAAGTGGGACCAGTCTAGTCGTTTGCTTATTGAAATGACAAAGATGGGTGAAAAAGATGAATGGAGAAATCGACATAAGATGTGTCACAAGGACATAAAATAGCATTAGTGGTTGTTCCCATCTTGAGATTTACTATCTTGACTATTCATTCAAGTTGAAATTTTACGCTTTTTATCGTAGATGCAAAATCTTACACCAGATACTGACAATAAATCCAACATATTTCAACTTGAATAAATATCACGGGGGAAGTTTAGCAGGAAATACCGGCACACAAGAAGTTTGTGATAGAAAGTATGGTTGTTAGGTATAAATGATGTCGATATTTGATGTTGATTTCAGTTTTTGAATAATTGCTAGCATTTGCAAACCGATACATTTCTTTACTAAGATTGCAGACAGCCAGCCGAGTGATTTGAAACTTGGATACAGCTCGTCCAAAATTTTTCCCTCGCCCCTTAAACCACAAGAATCGCGTGGTGCTGTAAATATCCCACGACGAAGGCTTTTGCCCCCACCTCCAAAAATCCATTTCCCTTCAAGCCCTAACTTGGTAAACTAATATCCTAGTCATAAGTTAGCTCTAAGTATTTTATGAGCACTAATAAACTTGATCAGAGAATTTACTTTGCTGTTACACGACCACTTTTGGTTTAAGGTATGTTTACACGTAGGGTTTTTCAGTCCGCTGTTCTGACCGTTTAAAAATGGGTTGAATGTATTTCTATGATGTTGGTCACACATGCATGACGTTAGACTATGTCAAAAAGATGCAGGTGCAGCTGACAAAATGGTCTTAAAACGCTACGCGTACACGCACCTTTAGCTGAAAAAAGATGCCATAATCTTGTTCGTTATCGACGTCGTCGTCTCATCATCATCAGCAGCAGCATCATGTCATTTGCTCAAAAGTATATGATTGTTTGTGAACTGACCATTGCTTAGCTACAGTGAGAAATTACGCCATTACTGCATGTTTACATTACGTATCATTTCCGGTTTCGTAATTCGAGAGTATTAATATTATTTTGTGTCCACTCAATATTTTATATTTAATTTCGAACGAATCGATTTCACTTGTCGAACACATAGATCTCTGTGAAAACTACCGTGTGTCGCCGGTCAGAATAGTTCTACACTGCGTCTGAATTAAACGCTGACAGATTGCGTAAAATCGTGAAAAATTTCAAAGACTCAGATCATCACACAATATTCTGTTTATTTTATGGCCTCGTATATTTTAGACAATTTTGCAATTTAAGAATTGCTGCCGCATTTGTTGAACATATCTAACGATTGTCACCCGAAGTAATGTATCCTTCCCAGAAAAGTATTAATAAAGAACGTTATTTGATGTTTTAAAAATTCCAGTGGTACTGTTCTGCAATTCTTTTATCAAAATATCAAGACATTAAGGAGTTTCACATACTAGTTCCTGGGGGGGGGGCGACGTAGGCGATGGGCAAAAGTGACATGAGGGGATAAGTGGATATTAAAACACACCGCCTTCTTAGGTGAATTAATACGTACCATTGCATAAACTTGTGGCGCTCTACTCCTTACTTTGCAGAAATTTGTGGAGTGCCACAGCTAATCTCGTGAAACATAGTGAAGCAGGTTTAAAAGAACTGGTAAAATATAGCTGCAAACGGAGATTCATAACAAAAAGTTGACTCTTTGTCGAGTCACAAATAAGCTGGCTCTACCAGCCAGCGATTTCGCACCTTCAAGGTTGTCGTCATGCAGGGTTATTCAAAACGCAAACGAAGATAGGCATCAAAAGTAAGTAACTCTCACAAGTTTAACATTGTATTTCAAACCCCATGACATGACCGTCATGTGAATTATAAGAATGTTTGTCATGAGACGGATGAACGTAGTGCGCTGATGTTCTGACTACACGTGATGAATTATTCCGGATTTTGGTGGGGATAAAACCAACAAACCCAGAAAAGATCCAAAAGAACTTGAATCCCGTTTTCTTTTTCTAGTTCACAATTGCAAAAACAAGTATAAACATAAACATTTGATCTTAATGTGGGTTGAAATTTAAGGGAAGAAGTGAGATCTTGGCTGATTTCTAAAGATGTCTGGATTTTGACACATATTTTCACGTTTCACCCTGACTCCTCACAGCGTCGCCACTGATCTGTGTAAAAACCATCACATTCCAAACCCACTGCACCGCCAGCTTCACGTACCCTGTACTCAAGCCGTTTGACGAGTTTGATTAAATTGACAAGTTCGAAGCAAATATGTTCAAATTGTTTAAAATTATCTTTTAATATTTTGCACGACTGCAGATCCAGTGCCGACGTTTGGTCAGGTAAAGAAAACGAGCATGACAGAAAATGTGTTGTCATTGAGGCAACCGAATGGGCATTTTTCATTTCATTTTCATTTAAAGAACTAGCCTTGTAAAATAAATGATCAAATAATGGGTGAAAGAGCCGCACAGCCTCCACAATCCTTCACATATATTTCTAAAGTAAAATAAAATATGGAAAGTCCATCTTCTGCAGGTATTGAAACACGCACTGGAGGGGATCCACCTTAGCTATTTTTAACCAAGAGCAGACTTCACCAGAAGTCCAAAACAGGTATCAATGGTTGCATGGCATAGAAAGGGCTAAGTTCCTCCTAAATAACTTTTTTTTAAGAGAAGTTACTCACATGACTGCCTGCCGCGGATGGTTCATGTCCTTTCCGGATCCACCACGTTAAATTGTCGTAAATGAAACACGATTTTTAGTACCAAATCTGGAATTCTATTTAAACCTGGAAATGTGAACTTTTTCAAAAATGAGCATAATATTTACCATTGCAGAATTTTACTGCCATTCTCTTCGTGGAACACACTGAAGTCCATGTAGAGTAGGTTTGTGAACCCAGCATTTTGCCCTTTGCCCACCTTGTTTTCTCGGGCTCATCTGACCATTGGCAATCAATTCAATTGTGGCTCAACCAAAGTTTTAGTGGTATTTTTGATCGAAAGTCACTGTTGTCACCAAATTCGGCAACTATACATGAAATTGAAATGTGACACCATATTGCTGGTCTGGGAAATTTTGTTTTTGATTAAGGAACTTATATCATAATGTTGCGGTTTGATTCAGAGAACCATTTTAGTCACATGAACTAATGTTTGGTCGTTGTTTTACTGTTTTTCTTTCCCAAAAAAAACTTTTTCCAGTAGTGACTGCCAGCCTGTTTTTCTTTTCGTCAGCATTTTCAGTTTCAATCGAGCTTTTTCTATTTCAAGCTTATTCGAATTGGCAAATATAAAAGTTAACAAAATACAAAATATAAGTGGTACCAAAACAGTAGGTTTGTTGCAAGTTGCGGATGCCGAAAGTTGCCGACATGGCAAAGCTGAAATATATATACCTAGTACCCCAATCTTAGTCTTAGTTTCAGGTTATTTTTACTTTAAAACTGATCTACTGAGCAAAGCAAAGCTGGAAAAGTTATTTAGTTTGGAAAATAGTGATATATTAAAGTAACAATTGCTGAGTGAGTGGGGCATAAAAAATTAGGGAAAAATTATACATACCTAAAAATAATTACAATCCTTTGCCCTGGATCCGTACCTTTCACCCCAAAATCACACTGGTGGTAGCTGCATTGTGAAGAGCGTTGTGCTGTGGCCCATTTGATCATAGGTTCAGGCCTCACCAATGTTTGCAGATACACTTGCAGTGGTGGGTCCAGGATTTCCCAGGGGGGTGTCAACCCCTAAGATTGGGGTGCCAACCTAGTATTTGACCAGATTTTCCTGAAAACTGGATGGAAATGAAATTTTGGCCCAAGGAGGGGGGTCTGCGTCCCTTGCGCCCTGTAGACCTGTCACTGATTTCCAAGTACATTGGCCGAAAAGACTTGGCCGTCATGCTGGCCAGCAGGTGTTACACCAGAGCTGAATATAAGGAAGCCATTGCATGCAGGTGACCAAAAATGCAAGCAAGGGATCCACCTTGGATTTGAAACCCAGAGCAGACGTCACCAGTCCAAAAATGGGCTGTCAGTGGTCCCACAAAAAAAGACCTAGGTACTTCAATTCTTTTTTCAAAAAAAGGAAAGTTGAACCTCCCCTAATAGACATCTTTGTGGGTTTTTTTGTTTGTTTGTTTGCTTCTTTTTTTTTTTTTTGCTTTATCAGTATTTACAGTTTGAATACCCATTTTGCAGGATGAGATCACCATCGCGTGAGTGAAGTTACGTAATTTTTGTTTCATTTACTGCACCCATCCGCACTTCACACGAATCACTAGGAATTCAGAACGCCTTCAGTTTTACGAGAAATTCAAGAAGCGTGGCCCATGTTCCGAGAAAATTGCCTAGAAATGTGGCACTCTGAGTGCCTGAGATATGAATCGGTAGTTAGCCACTTGTCAGGCAAACTGAGCCAAGATTGCAGCCAATCTGTCAAACATATCTGTGCAATTTGTCAGGGGTCAAGGGGACTGACCCCCAAAACTCACCAGGGAAAGTGCCAATTCACACTCCTCTCGACTCTGAATACATTCCCATCTCTTTCCCTCAGAATTCTCCCTTCTCTGTGCTACCACATGGTGTAATTATGGAACCTTCATTTGTGCCTTTGACAGTAAATATTAGTATGATGGAAGGCTTGCTCTTAGTAAATTAGTGTTTCACATCAAAATCCTGGATGAGTTGTAAATATGACAGGAAAATGAGAAATCGGCATCAGTTTGATTTAGATTCATCACAATAAGATTAGTGACACTGTCGCACTTGAGGTGATAATCGCATGAAAAATGACGCCTTTATCTTCCTCTCTTTGAACAAGCTCCTGTGTGCAATTCCGGCTGAGATCGAAGAGAAAGGCTGCTCCTTGTAAACTCTAAAAATATACCGGTATGACAACATAAGGTAGGAAATAGATGTACCATTGCTGAACAGACATATCAATTCAGACTATCAGTTTCTATTTATTTAATCTGTCATAGACAATACGACGTAGAATTAAACAAAATGAGTCGGGCTTTGTGTCACCCTCCAGCAACCCAACTCCTTGGGTGATGATGGTGCTGATGATCATTGCTTGTCTCTCCGTTATGGACCTCTTCATGTATTTGTTTACTTGTGGTATACCCCTGATTGATTGCTGAGCCTCAAGTTTAGCTGCAGGCGGAGGGAAAAGGCAGTAAATAAGATGCCGTAAGTGCCTCTTATCAGCCAGATTGTTTTGACATAATGTCCCGTACTCAACTTTTAGACCACACATGGTTAGGCACTCAAAGAACTGCTTATCAACTGAAGTGATGGTACGACGATTTATACCAAACAATTGCAGCTTTTATGGAGGTATTTAGCATCTATTTAGATAACAGGACAGACAGAATCCTCAACAAAGAAAGTGCGTTCAAGTATATTTTCGCTGCCATGAAATATCGGGGAAACAAAAAGTTTTTCCCCGTTCTCCTGCAAATGTGGAGTAAAACCAAGAGATCACTAAAACTAAGAGATCACTTCGTTAAGTGAAGCTTGTTTATGAACGAAGTTGCGTTGCTATCGGTTGTGTACAAAGTTCCCTGATTACTCATTATTGAGGAAACCTCGAATAGCTACAAAATAAAATAAAATTGTCCCAATAAACAGGGAAAACATGTATTTCAAATACTATTCAAAGCGAGAAATTTTATTCTGTGTTTTCAGTTTTGTATTCAACCAGAATTTTCTGTAAAGTTCTTAGAATGAAAACAATTTCAGTGAAATATCTAGGTTTCAAGGTAAAATTGCCCTGTTAGTGGCGGAAAATCCACCCAAATTCACACATTATATTTACTTTCTTGTTTGGCGACCAGTACATTTTCCCTGAGCCTCAAGTGTAACTATAAAAAGAGTTTTATTCATTATCATTGTTAATCAGTAATTTACTGTAAATATTGACCATCAATTTTATAAACCTGTGCTGCATAACTAGTCTAACAGTAACCGCACCAATTCCTTCATTTAATTACAATAATAAATTAAGCTGATTACTTGTATTCAGTAGTTGCCCTGCATTCATAACGGCTCTTGATCAGAACTAATCTCCGAGACAGCTTCATAAAAACTCTCCGTATCAGCCTGTCAAAATGTCAGATTCCCATCATTATGAGGGGGTCTGTCTGTCAATTTCACAGGTCGAATACGGAGGTGAGCCCACTTGTGGAGAACTACTGTGCTTTACCGTGGTTGTCTGCAAGTCCTTAGCATTTTTACAGCTTCGATGCTGCTTTGCCCTGTGGCCCGCCTTCACCGGTAACGTAATGATACTTGAAATCCGATGAATTACAATGTCACACACCCTTGCAGTCTCATTAAATGACATGTAAGATGGTATTGAGTAAAATTGTCTCTCCTAAACGAAATCGAAGAAGAAATTCTTCATGTAAAACTTCGCCACAAAACGAACGTCAGCCGCAGTTTTAGTGCATGCATCAAAGATTACATCATCCAAATAACTCATCAAGTTTTTTTCCGCATTGACTTAAAGAGATGTACACTTTATTCCTGGACACAAAATCTTAAATAGGAAGGAACATTACTTCCTTCTATTTCATGATCCGTTATGCAAAATAATTAAGAATTGTTTTTAGCTTTTGGTAGCTTTTTGAGAAATGAAGTTGAAACCCAAAGAAAACGGCTTGAGATAATTTACAAACCAACTTTGGTAGTGGCAAAAATACCAGTGACTTCCTTCAGAGCATTTAGTTACAAGACATACTATGTACAAATTTCCCTTGTGCTTTGCATGATTTTGGTCGACTTCAGAAACAGCCAAAACGTCGTGATTCTCCTTTTGGCCAAAACATCAACATTTGCTCATTGCTTATCCCTACTGCGTCTGTAACAGATTATCAGGAATTATGATTTGTAATGACACGCCAATTACCCGCCATATGCCACTCAATTGCTGCACTAAAAGCCTGCTTAGTTGACCAAATAAATCATCTTTGATGATGGCTGCAAGCAACACAAGAGATTTATGCGGTCCGCAGACACCAGAATTGCTGCAGGCAAAATTTCGAAGAAAACAAAAAAGATGTCAGTATCATGATCCACTGTTGCATCGCGCGAGCAAAGCGACAAGTCATAAGCGAGGAAAAGAGTAAAGCTTTTCCTAACTTGTGTTCTTTGACCATATACATTAAAGTAATGGAGAAGTGCAAATTTGACTACACGTTGCAGAAAAATTTCCCTTCACTCCATGCGCCAAATCTGCCTCTCCCTCCATATTCAGCGAAAGTGATTTTGCGTGAATTACAATACAGTAACACAAAAAGCGAATGAGCAAATTTTCTTCCCAGAGAACTAGTCAATTTTTGGCACAGATATATTTTTAAATCCGCTGGAAAAGCTGACCAATTTTCAGTGTTGAAGTTACTCTCGTAGATTTAGTGCTGTTAGTATCACACTCACAGTAAAAATAAGTAGCTTAATTGATCCATATTTTTGTCGTCATGAATGGGTGCTGCACCAATTCCTAAAGACAAACTAAAATGGGTTGCATAGTCACCAGTCACCACTGTATTTACACTTGACGACAAAAAAAAATTCTTATGACAGAATTTACACGTCGTTGTCGTCAAGTGCGAACGGTCCCTTTACTGTCAATATTTTGCTGACATTTAAATTTTAGATTTTTCTTAAGCTGTAGCACTTTAAAACAGAAATTAGGTTCAAAACTTGCAAGGTTTCATTACTTTTAGGAAATGTTCCACATTAAATAAAATTCCCGTAATAATAATAAGTAGAGAACCAGCGGATTTGTTTTGTATACCACATGGAAATAGCTTTGACGAAATGTTATTGATTTGCATGAAGTGAATTTCATCGTTTGTTCGATTTGTTCAAGTTTAGTTAAGAAGTTTTCTGGGAGAAAGCTGTCAATCAACAAAGTGATTTAGATGCTATTGGTGCTGAGGCTGGTGCCTTCACGATGGCTTTGGGAGACTGTGTGGTCAAGAAGGTCCCCGAGTTGCTTACATATTCCTAAAACACTTTAAGACAGAGAAGTAAAAAATAGATTAATGAGAGATATGAAAATATTTCTGTCCTGACGATGAAATACATGGTATTTTTAAAAGCATTCTTGCAAGTGGGCCACATGCATAAAAATCTTTTTTTCTCCTTTTTTTGCAGAATTGAAAATTTAAAAACGAGGAAAACTAACTTACAAAACAACAATTAATAAATGCCAAGTCAGATCATTCAGATGCTCTGCGAAAAGATCTCTCACGTGGGAATATGTAGAACTTACCCAGTTCTTTTTCGGCTCCCCAAAACAAAATGAGCCTTGGTATCCGCAAAGCTACTTGCTACGAAAGATGAGTCCTTACTTTTTAGTTTAGCAACTCCCACCCTTCCACAGGGTCTATCACTGCGTCTGCATATAATATAAACTTACACCTCCGTAGAATTCTAAACATTTCCAGTGTCATCTTCACATTGTCTAGCAGACACCATAGAAACACAGAATAAACAAATCTGCATCCAACAGCTATTTTGTTGGGAACAATTTTTAACCCAGGAGAAAGAAAAACTTTTGCTGTCGACCGACCTTAAATTGTGTTGAATTCAGCTGCTAGAATCCCGTTCCATCTTCAAAAAGTCAGGGGAAAGGATTTTTTTTGTTCCCGAAAGAAGGTACTAATTTGTTCATCAGCGGGTACTTAAACACACCTTGCCTGCACATTCGGCAGTGACATTGAGAACCCGCAGCATCAGACAGTCTGCGGAATCAGGAGGATCGCGCGCGGGTGGAAAGAAGTAATCTGGACCAAGACCTCTCTTGGAGCCTACACGCAAGGGGGTGTCAAGATGAAACTTTATCAAGTGATATTATGATGATCCGAATCAAATAGAATGGTTCTGTTTGCGACATACAGAGGATAACATCTCAGACAATAAGCTGACAAAGTGGTGTAAACCAGCTCAGAAACTATTGTTGTTGGGTAATATGTAGTGAAATTTTCCACGATTTTGGTGCAATAACAAACAATTATTTCTTCGGATTACTGTAATTTGATTTTTCTTTGCCAGATATTTATTTAGAGGACGGAGGTATATCTGTTCATATATTTCACAAAAAATTTGGACACAAAAAGATCGAGCAACCTTGTCTGCCAAAGTGTGAGAGCCTTCAACTAAATAAGGCTCCGCTTATTTTCACGGTATGGATGCACATGCTATGAGCAAGGTGACGTCTTTCTCTATTGACGACATTCTAACAAGAAGAAGAAGAGAAGAGATGAAGGAAAGTGACATGATGACGAAGAGTCCCGATGCGGACACAAGTCGCTCAAGTTCACCGGTCGAAAGAGCAGCTTCATCGGGCGGCCGTGGCAGCAGCACAGCGAGCAGCCCTTCCCCGACCTCACCGGTGAGTGAGGGAAGACTGAGTCCGAAGATCGTACCCAAAGAAGAACTCGTCGGATTAAGAGACCTCAGTGGTTTTAACCCGAAGCGTCATTCTGTGTTTCAGCACCATCATTCTCATCATACCAACTTGACAACTCCTCCATATTTCCCGTATTATCCGGCGAACGCAATGATCCAGGGTCGATCGGGTGAACCCCCGCTCTTCGTGCAGACATCCTTTGGCATGATGCCTGCTTCCCACCACCAAAGATCAGTGTCACTGCAGCGACAACACCCTTCTGCTACTGCAGGTGTCATCGCTGGAACACCACCGCACAGTCACATACCAGGTCACGATGCGTCCCGCCTTCAAGGCCAGCAATCCCCAGCTTCTCAGCACTCCGTCGGCGTGAGTTCACCCCGCAGTTCGGCCTCCGACGGCCCAACGATCCACTCCTTGAATTCGCGAGATTCTAACACAAGTCACCACCTTAATCACCGCGAGTATCGTCACAATCCGCATCAGCCAAATCCACTTCGAGACATTAAGAGAGAATCGGCTTTTGCATCAACACATCAGTCCGACATGGCCATTCAGTCTCATGAGGAAAACGATACACATTCAAACGGACAGAATTTCATTCAGCGTACAAATTCAACTGACATTGAAAATACAGAAAATAACAGGAAAGACACTGATACGAACAACTACGATGACGACGATATTCTGGTTGATGTAGAGAACGTTAACTCTCCGCTGGGTTCGACGGTGGAGTCTGACGAGGAAGGGGAGGAGGAGGAAGGGTTTCCCTCGGAGAGCGGGGATGCCCGCAGTACATGCAGCAGCAGCCGAGACCTTCACGGCGGATCCGAACCCAATGAAAAGAAAGGTACATAAGTTTTCCTTATTAATTCAGAAAATGAGCCATTTCATGTTAACTTTATTTGTATTGCTACTGATGATTCTAGTAGATTATACTATAGTAGTAACTGTCTGGCCGAAGAAGTAGATCCAATTGCTTGAATGCTTCTTGATAGCAAAATGTCCCTACCTGTTTGGTTTGGAAATTTGCTCGTGATGAAGTACAACTTTGGTTATTTCACAGAAACAGTTCTAATTTCCAGTTTGTCACTGATTTAATTGCTTCAGCATCTTTGAAACTCACAAAATTTAATCATATCAATTTCTCGTTGCGTTTGCCTCAGAGTAAATTCGTGGTTCAAATGAAAGTTCCATACTTAGCAAAATATTTACGCTCCTGCTTTCAAACAGAACAACCAGGATCAGATTTAAATACAATTAATGTAATCAGTCGTACGCGCTTTTTGAACGTCGTGGGCAATAACAAAACAATAACAAACTACAACATTCATAATTCCTACTACATATGTTAAGTGATCTTCCTTGCAAACGTAATGTAATTTGCAAACGTAATGTAATTTGCAAACATTTCTAATTTGCTATTTTTGGTGGTTGAGAGAGAAGGTGACAAATACGTTACCAATTTACAGAGTTAGTTCATGATATTTCAAACCAGCAACGGTCAGCAATCCTACATCAGCATAAATTCTTCAAAAATGATAACGTCTTTTTTCACCCGATGATCTTTGGACAACAAATTTCTGCTGAATGTGAAAGTTTCGGGGAAAAAAACTTTGTTGGACTTTTACCCAGATAGTTTGCTTCCTTCCACAATTGCATTCATCCAGGAAGAAAAACCGACCGTTTCCTCGCCTTGGTAAATAAATGAAATAAATATATTTAAAGTTCGAAACTTGATGCAAATTGCATCATGTTAAAGTTCTGAATTGAACATGTATCTTACCACATCTGGGGCTTCCTGCAAGTGATCTGGAATATGCAGTCTTGAGTGGAACCGCCTTATCTAACATTTGAAGAATCCAACGTCCTTGAGTATTTGGACTGTAAGAAGTAAGTTTGAATTCTGTCGTGAAAGCAGTTTGAACCCTTATGGCATGGCAAATGGGGAAAAGTTGAGTATACAACCAAGTGGGTATTACACTGGTTTCCCACCAAAATATATATTTACATTGTCATAGCCCTCACTGAAATTTGACAAAAATGTACATGTATAGATTACATGTTTATGTGTTGATTACGAAGATGCATTCCCTTAACATTAAGATAAAGTCAGTTCAGTCAATAATTTTGGTAAATTCTTGATTGAGTTCAGTCTTTTCTGTATCATTTGCTTCAGCATTTTCAGGTCTGTGCCCATGGTGCCTTCCTCTTAGAATTGACAATGTACTTTGGTTTACGTAAATGCAAAATACAAAAGACCACACGCACAAGTTACGAGACGTGAAGTTCATGTTAAATTCTGTTTTTGTATATTTTTCATGTAGGAGGTACGCATTGATTCGACTCCATCTTTTTGGTTCTTGAATTATGTTTTTTGAGCTGTCAGATTAGATAATTGGTCCATATTTCCCTGTATTTCACGTTTCGATGGGCACATGAAATTTGTACAGTACTCCGCATGTCTTTAACAGATTGACGTGTATCATAAAACGTGAAAATAGATAAAATGTTGAAGGAGATGATGATAATGAGCCTTGCGTCGTTAACTGCCGCTAATTTCTGCTTTCCAATATTTAATGGCCCAACAATTGTGAAACGTTGTTAACGTGTGAAGTCATAATCGTGGAGTCAATTCCTTTTTCAGTTAAAGTAACCGTAATGTTGCTCACTCAATTGAAAGAAAATTAGCACAACGCCACCGTCAGAAAAGATGCTCATGAGATTTAATATCCATTTCGTGACATGAAGGAATGAACGAAAACAGACAAACGAAAATAAAATAACAAAAACTGCGCGTGCAAGGCCTTCACAGAGGCATGTTACAGTTATTATTGTCATAACAGTCTAGTGGGGTATTTGGACAACCCCTACTTGGCCCATCGTGGCTTGAACCCGAAAGGATATCCACCCAGATTTTCTTACTTGCCCAAGAGATTTTAATCTGGATTTGTGTGGATTAAGAAGATCTGAAGAGGCAAGGCAAAAGTGATATTACCCAGTCTGAGAAGATTTGTACATAGATTTGGTGAGATTTTGTTGATTTGTCTTCGAGTGTAATTTTCACACAACTTAAGAAGCCACCCACTTCGTTTTTAAACATCTGCTTTCCTATCCTGGTTTTCACTTATTGCCACCAACCGGTCATGATCATCTGGTGAAATTCCCCCGATGTATTGGCGTGTTACCACTTCCCTAAGTCACAAATTGGACAATAATTGTAATAATATTGAACATTCGGAAGTAATATTACGAAGTACTATATTCTGTGTAATCAAATTAAAATTATTTCCATTTATTTTAATTTTGTATGAAGTTGTTCCGATGAGATATACGCATCAGCGATTACTAAATAAATTGGTCTTTTTCAGCTGTAAGTTTGAAACCGATCCAAGATAGGTTGAGATATATTTATTCCATAGAATCTCCAAAAACAAATATTCCTCAATTAGATAAAACAACAGAAAGAACTGGATCACATTTGGTCAACTATGGATTGAGGAATAAATCCGGATAATTGGACTGGTCAGGTCAATATGGATTGACACAGCACTCAAAAGCTGCTTTCATCATTCTAAACTTGAAACAGGGCTTAAACGGATAAATGCATGTTGTTATATTTGGGGATAATAATTACTCCTGCGACATGTGGCTCCTAAAAGCTGCTCCGTTTGTGAACTTGGCAAATATCAGTAGAATGTATTAGTTGTAAACGTAATGATTGTGTCCGTATAGATTTAGCTTATTGGTAATCTGGCTTTGTGTATTGGTTCAAGGTCAAAATAATCAAACAAAAAAGCTTCTGATTGTTGCTGATTGTGTTGTCTTAGATTTTGGACTTAACTTAGAAATTGATGACAAATGCCGCAAGTATTTTAAGTTCTGTTTGATCTTTTCCATATATCTTGGTTAGAACAGCAGAGTTAACTGGGTTTTTCTTTTACAGACACACAGTCCTCAAATTCAAGACTCCATAATCCTAACTAATTTTATGGTAGCAACTGGAGTGGCAATTTTATCCCGGGGAAGAAAACATATACCCGTTTCCTCACCGTCTATATACCCTGTTATGATATTTGAGAGAAAAAATAAGTAATTCTTTTGGAATTAAACAGCTAAAAAAGACCCCACTGTCCTAGGATGTAACAAGATTAATTACCACAAGTCGCTACTTTAAAAGTGATGAAGAAGATTTTAGAAGTAATGCACATCAGTGTTGTTTTCTTTACCAACACAAGTCTTCAATCGGGTACCTAACCGCAGACACAGACCTCCCGTGGCCAGATACACGAGCCACTAATTGGAGGCAACTGTGTCTAATAAAGTGATCACACGCTTATCTGAGCTCGGCTTGTGTCCTCAACGTAAGCTTATTACGAGAAACCATTAGATTCTAACAAGGCCCTTTCTTTAACCGCATTTAACGTAATGATGTGGACGAGAAAAGATGTGTAGTACAAGTATGATGAGGGTTACTGTTCATTGCGTAAGGAACAGAGGCAACCTGTTCGGAAGAACGGGTGGTTGTTCCCCGCAGGGTGTGTGTGCCGCCCCGGGGGTAACGTCAACAACCCCGTTGTAACGTGTCAATAAGTAAGCAAATCACAACAAAGCTTCGTTGCCTAAATAGACAAAGGACACAATGTTCTTATTGATAACCTGGCTACGACGTGTTTAAATGATACCGAAAGCAAATTAATCGAAATTGGCCGGAAAATCAAGCCAATAAACACTTAAAAGGTGAAAGAAATTATGAATTGGCTCTTCAGCCTCTCGATTTGAGGAACTTCAAAGTTCCAAAGGTGTAGTTAATTTCAACTGTCAAAATAATTCTAACGGTCCAAAGTGCTGGAGGTCCAAATTTCAAATTGATCTATGGAAGTTCGTGATCAAAACAATCCAAATAAATATTTCAAAATAGCACGCAACATGCGTTATTAAAGTTACTGAAGTGCGGAGCCCAGAGTTAGTTTAATTGACATAAAGCCCGTGAAAAGTACAAGGGAACTGATTAAAAAGTGGCTTGTTTTGTAGGAAAGTACAAATCAATTCCCGAACCGAGTACAAATTAATTGACATAAATCCGAGACATATGGAAACTTGAAGGGGATTTGTTACCGTCGAGGTGTCTAAATAGTCGATCACTTTGCACGCTCCTTGCGCACAGTTCATGCGCAACTTCAATCCCCCTTCATGGCTCTCAAGGCCCTTTTGAGGATAATTGCTCCAGATTAAATGTTTTAACAAAATTGACACAAATCTAATCACATTTGGCAGGATGTTCAGTTAATTCTAATTTAATTAGACAGCAATCAATTAGGAATCATTATCACTTCTAATACACTGAGAACAATTGCGCACTTTTCATGCTTTGTTTCATTGCACGCAAATATTTTGAGTTTGATGTGCAAGCAAAGCTGAGTTGAAGAGCTGAGATTATAGAAATTGCCTTTGAGTGCAGCCGCCCCACATTGATGGATATTGGACAGAGTTTTCATGGAAAAGGGAACTTCACTTTCACAACTTTCACAAAACTGCAGCTGGTTAGGTAATGTATGGATGAGTCCAACGTTCTTTATTGCCGTGAGTGACATGAAGTAGAATTAATTATCATTTATTTAGTAAAAGTCACATCTTGCTCGGGCAACACAAGAAAGCAATCTATTGACCGTGCAATTTTCTTCTGAAGTCCTATGTCAAGAAAAATATGTCATATTTTTCACATTTGACGGAAATAAATGTTGAAAACTCTTGTGGACAAGAGTAATGTATTACAATATACCAGTGAAAGAAGAGATAACACAGTAAACACATATGATGTACAGCTCTTTGTAAGCTGAATATTACTAATACCAGCACAACAAAGACAGACAAAAAAACTTGTGTCGGCTCTTACAGACAGAGCTGCTCTAAGTAGTTGTAATTAGTTGCCTTGGTGTCAACTTTCGCATTACTTCATACCAATGTGTTCAACACAAGTCTTATGTTGGATTCCACGGGATTTACCACAACTTACATCCACCCAAGTATCGGGGCTGTGTAAAAATCAGTGCATGATGAGTAGTGCACAAAGCGCAAGGTTTCCGATCTATTTTCGTTCATGTCGGTTTCCCTCTATTTCATACCTTCTATATTTATGTTTCATTCTAAATAGACTACAACTTTTCTGAAATATGGCGATGGACATATAACAGGAACTTATCCCTTTTGTTTTGCAACACATACATTACTGTTGTCAAATTGAATAAATTTAGCTTGGGGTTTTGGGGGGATTTCGGCAAGAGATCTCATGAAAACGACCGAAATTCAAGCCGTGTCGAGACAACAAATTTTTCGACAAATCAAGCAGTGTTGTTGCTTTCCTTAAATTCAGTTAGTTAATAATTGAAGATTCTTAGACCGTCCCTCACTTAGTCATAAAACAGCGGTTCTGCGATACTGTTGGCTTGTTTAGAGGAAACAATACCTCGCGAATACCTCTTCCAAAGTTCTTCGGGATGCCACTGTATTGAATTATACACTCCTGACTTCTTAGCTACAACATCCTTAATGCTCAACACACATTTAGACGTTATGCGAATACCTGTTTTCATGGCATCTATATCTCCGTCTCTTTCTTGCCACATTTGCGCTTAAGAGTGTCAGATATAAAATTATGCTGAGGTAATCAAGTAGTTTACATGTTTCTAAGTGCATGCTCTAGGTGTAGGCGACATGTCAAAGATAAAGATGACATCCACACCGGCTATAAATTAGACAGCTAAGCTCTGGCTATTTATTTGTTCTCGGACGAAGATACTCGAGCAGCATGTCGAGGATGCTGTAAGTCCTGTTGAAGCATCAAGATGAAGAGGGTGTTAAAAATACGACACAGCTCGCCCCATCTTGAGTTCTGATCCTTGTTATATTGCAGATGGTGATGAGTAATAAAGGTCTCCCATAATCTGAAAGACTTTGCTGGTCGGAAAGAGAAACATGGGGAAAACATGACTGTGCACAGCACGGGTTCTTTTTTCGGGTTTCGGGTACCAGTTTGCAGGTTACGGGTACCAGTTTTTCATAAAGCATCAAAATGTTGTGTAATGCATCGCGCATTACACAACATTTTCAGGCTGGGGTGGGCGCATTACGAAAAAAGTGGCGCATTATGAAAAACTGGTACCCGTAACCCGCAAACTGGTACCCGAAACCCAAAACAAGAACCCGTGCTAATTCCGGCCTCGGGGAAAACCACGTTGGGAATTTGTGGAGGAAATATCTGGTTCAAAACTTGACTCCCAGCAAACCGAGTCCCAAGACAATTGATCTCCGCGGCGAAGGATCTCTGGCGAGAACAATAGGAACTAATTTTCACATTGTTTTCAGCTTAATGAACACTTCTTCTGTCTCTTTCGTTCCTTTAAGAATCAGAAGCGGCAAGACATTACCACAAGATAAAATGAAACTTTCGAGAAGCGTTATCATATTCGATAGCTCATCACAAACGCACATAAATTTCCAATAATTTAAATTAGTTTGATATTGATAGTTATATTTAAAATTTCCAACAGGGTAGGATAACTTCTACTTCAACATGGTGTCTAATTTTCAACATTTCCGCGTCACCTTATCTCAAAGCGGAAGCATTCTGCACGTTTTATACAACAGGCCACACTTCATCCTGAGAAAAAGAATACTTGCTCTCCATTGATCCCAACAGGCAGACCTAAAACAATTTGTATTTTCTCAACAAATAGTCGAAAATACTGTAAATTTCACCCTGGCGCCGTTTCCATGAAATGTCAATAAAGACTTGTGGGTTTTTGCACGTGCACATCAAAGCATCCAGATGCGGAGAGGCTCTGGTTAGCAGCCTCTGGGCGAACAGCTCTGAGTACCTCCTAACACTGTAAAAAAAAAACGTTGAGAAAGCGTTTTAATTAAAACACATTATTGCTAACACTTATAAAACGCCTAAAACGCCTTTTTGAAAACACATAATGTTTAATTAAAAACATATGGTGTTTTGTGTTGAAACGTTTTTCGTGATTACAGCTTTACATAATAAGTGTTTAAAAATAGACACATTTTCGGTTTTTTAAACATGACCTATTTATTAAAACCTTAACCCCCATACATAACGTAATTTTACCATATTTATGCTGAAAATACATTCTGGAGTGTCCAATATCTATGTAATATATACACAATACATTGTTAAATGAGTCTATGCATCGTGAATGCTTATCATGCATTCTAACCCCATTTACAGATTATTTTTTTAAGTATGTGCACCACTCATTAAACTTATTTGTTGTGGGTCCCTTGAATTTTTCATTTATCACCACCTCTTGCAGTATCCCCAAAGTCTGCGAGTAGCAACGTGGGTAACA
>JBCAUG010071033.1:0-22825 GCA_038406175.1 Haplosyllis leylae | reverse complement strand
CTGGACCTGAGTACCCCCCCCCCTCGTGGACTGACAAACACGACTGAAACTATTACCTTCCCCATTCCTCCGGAATGCGGGCGGTAAAAATAGTGCCAGTTTCACTTGCAGTCAATACACCAAATAAATTGAGTTTCTCTTTAATATATAAATTGAAAAGCTTAGTTCAATATGCAGAAGTATCATTATATCAGGTTAAACAGACAGGTATTTCTTTCCTGTGGATTTATGTCCAAAATGGAAAATTCATAATGAAATCAATAATGTGGAGGGAATTAAATTTGAGAACCTTGCAGAGGGTGAAACTGAAAAGTTGAAATACTGCATGCAAACACAGTTGACACACAAATCTCGTCAGTGACATTGCAGTAGAGTCCACATCAAATATAGTATTAAATTTATTGTCGACTTCAGTCCCAGTCGGTTACAAACAGTGCATGTTGCATGCAAAACAATATTGGTAAGTCATTATGGAATAATGGTCAATCATATTTTTGATGGCCTGCAGCCCTGGGATATGATTATGGGTTAGACCACGCTTACTAAGTCCAATCTGGCTGAAAATCAATCGCTATCATATTCCTTATTCTCTATCAGTTCGTGTTAATACAAAGTGTAGGTCCCAGATTCTTTTTGTTACCAGTTAATTACTACACAAGGTTTACGTATATGAAACTGCATGATGAATGTAAAGTACTGAAAAATTCGTACCATGCATTGGATACAAATCGCTATTTTCTTTATGTTCTTCATTTCTGGCACGTCTATTCCTTTTTCGACCATACTTTTATTGAGATATATGTCGTTATTGCTACAATTAGTACCTTATGAGAGGTGTTCTGCTGCTCATTTCCTGCCACATCCAAGCGTGTATGCGTGCAAAGAAATATCTACCTTGCGCGCAACTATTTTACGTCAATGTATCGTGATATGCCTCCATCAAATCAAACAATTGAAAATTGTGGTTTATAATGAGAGTAGAAATGTTATGCCATACAGAAGATGCATATTTTCGGTCAGGTCTGTTTGTAACTTCTGAATAACTTGTCCAAGATGGTTTTCTATTAGTAGTCTAAGATCTAAGATATCATTGTAACACGCATTTAAGACATTCCATAGAGTTTCAAATGGATATTTGTCTGAAGTTGGCTTTCCAATATGATATCAATTGAAGTTCAGAAAAAAACACATTTTATTTTCTACCCAGCGCTAAAGCTGTTACATTATTGGTTGGTTTTCAGGTGAGCATTTCATGGAACCCCTTTAATTTGTTGCTATTTTTAGTAACAGGTGAGCTCAGTCCTGAGCTCACCCAGTGGACTCAGACCAGAGCTCTCTGTTACTAAAATAGCAACAAATCAGAAGTGATGTTACAAAACTTAAAGATGTTCATTTCAAAATGGAGTCTAGATCTAGGTAGGAAATAAAAACAATGTTATTTCCATCGGTGAGCCATGGAAAAGCTCACCTTGGGAAGGTTTGAAGGTCAGGGTATGTGAGCCCATCTTCCTATGGTCAGTGGGCTCACCCCTGACCTTCAAAGCTTCCCTCGGTGAGCTTTTCCAATGGCTCACCTCAAAAATAGCAAATATTTTTGTGGTTTAAGGTATTTATCAACGAATGCGTACACTTTGTAAAATATACAAGTTATCCTTACAAAGTTTTCTTTTCAGTTTTTAATGCAAAATAAGTTTCTTGTCTAAGAAATTAATGCTTTTTCAAAGACCAGTAATGGGAATGAAATTAGGCTTTAATTAAGTTTTTACATCCTACAGATATTCCATAGAGAATGAAAGAAACTTTCGGAGTATATTTCTGCCTGCAAAGGATAAAAATATTTCGTGCCATTTGAAATGATGGTGAAAGCAAACCTTATATTATAAATTGTTTAAATTTTTTATTACAATTCGTTTATTTGTTTCAGAGTTACTGGAGGCAAGCGATCCATTAAGTTGCTGCAGGCAGCTATTCTTGAGTTGAAGTCAAATAGTATTTTCAAGTTTTCTACCAGACTCACACTTAAGTTAGCCTGTACCTGTTATGTCGTCATAGATCAAAAGTACATTCAGCACGAAACCCTATTTCCTGCTGTCTCATATTATGATCTTCTCTATCCTGCCTCCCATAAAGTAAGACATTAGGAATCAATCTTCTTTAACCCTCAAACTATGCTCGCAAGTCAACTTCCGCCAAACCAGCCATATTACTGCCTTGTGGCTTGCGTGACCAGAAAATTGTGGCATTTTATGTCATCCAATATTTGATGCTCCCCATTGATTCCTTAAGAAACTCGATGCCATATTTGCCCAATATTAATCTGCAAAGCACATAATCAACCCCAGGGGTCAAAGCACAGAAGCACTAAGGTCAGAACAAACATTTATTTCTACAACCTTGAATTAGTGATAAGAAAGAGTTGCTGTGATATACCCGGACAGTAGTGAGAAAGCAATAATGGTTCAATTGCTCTTGAGCTGAAACTTAAGATAGTCACATTTGAGGTCAGTTTTTAATATTCGTGAACTCTGGCAAAATCCGATCCGAAGAAGGAGAAATTTTAGAGCTGTGCCTGTACTTCAGAACTCCTTCACCTAAGAAGATCCACTTGAGGCTCTCACAGTATTTCTTCGTGTCATCATGAGATGATTCTTCCTTTGATTATTTCGTTTGACTCAAAATTAAAGGCAACAAAGAAATCGTTTTGTAATTTGCGTTTGCTTATTTGAATAAAAGGACAAAAATTATAACCACTATGACCAAAGCGGTCTTATTCCAATACGTTGCAGTTGTGTAGCAAATGTTTTTGATGTCAGCTATTGTCTTTGGTTCACTGCTCTGCGCAGACTCTTCCCTATGGTCGTTATTGACAGTTGATAGTTATGCACTATTTGTGGAAGGAAAAGAGAATAGTGGATGACAGATTTTTTCGGTCACCATAACGAAACACAGGTCAAATTGTGTATATATCACTATTTGCTTAAAAGACATCTCTACTTTACTTGATAAATTTTCCAATATCTGACTTCTATTTATCAATCTTTTTAGATATCTGGCAATTTTAGCATTAGTTATCATGAATTTTTGTCTGAGGAACAATAATTGTGATGACGTAGGAATAAGTTGGAACTGTAAACGTTGTTACTGTTGTCATTATCGTGAAAATTTGTGACCACATTATGATGAACAAAACTAGACTACTCAGTATGAAAAAGAATCTGTATGTAAAGTGTTGGAGGAAACTGTCATTTGTTCGCAGAGTAAAGTGAAGCAATAAATGGTATTCTCAGGAGACCTTCCCAAACCAACCTGAATGGGATCTACTAATGGTCAACTGTCTGATAAATATTACCACTTAGTTGACAGATTGTACACACCAGCAGTGTTGTGGGGCTAAAGAATGCACCTCTGTCACAATCAAGAGGGCAAAACTGAACACAAAGCTGCAAGTCGTAAAATCAATGTTCTTTACATTGACAATTGCAGCATCACAAAGGCGGCTTGAATTTGGCGTAGCAACTACGTGCGGAACAAGATTATTGTAACTCTATCCATATTGCGTTGGTCAAGTGCACCGAGAAAGAAGGAAAGAAAAAAAGAACACTACCGTCCTTTAGAACCAGGATGACTGCTTCAAAAATTCCCTATCAGTGTAGCGGATCTCAATTTGCGCATCAAGACAATGTTCACAACTAATTACATACTCGGGAGCCAAACCAGGCTTGGATTGCAGATGAACTGCATTTTAACAACTTTTTGTCAAATATTCAAAAAATGATGTTGTGAAGAATTTGCTTTGTACCTCTTACAACGGACGTATTTCCCTTCTTTAACACTGCCGCCCAGTTTTGTTTTTTTTTTTACAATGGGCGCCTGTTATGTTTTTGTCTCCCTCACCACTGACGCCTTTTCTTACATCTCGTAGAATGGTGTGCCATCCTAATAGTTCGTGAAAATGAAACGAAAACCACACATTCAATTAATAAGAGTCTCCAATTATGCAACAACATTCTCTCTGAGAATAATGCACATGGTAAAAAAAAGACCTCTTGGCAGTTTACCCGTATTCAGTTTTCATTTATGGAATGTAGTTTCCTGGGAACTTTTAAAAGACGGTTTTACTTTCAATTGGAAGAGTGCATGTTTCAGTTCCCTAAACTTCTCTCATTTTACTTCATTTCCATTTGCAATGTTGGTACCTTAATGTCCAGGTAAACTTTGGCTATCAAAGTTCCTCATTTCCAGCGATTTCTGCAATAGTACAAAAGCTCTTTACGTTTTACATTTCTTTATTCATTGGGCAATTCTTTCTTTTATAGTCTCGTCAGTTACCCATTTGTGTCCAATATACCTTGGTAACATGGAGGATGTGTCTAAGAGCATATAAGTTTGCACTCCAAGCAACAGAAAAACTCTCGGGACACCTCAAATATTAACCCACCTCTGAAGGATGGACCGTCTACATTGTTGTAACATTCCCACAAGTTTACGTTCATGTGGCTTTTCTATTTCTGTTATTGGTATTCCTTGTATTGAAAACAATGACAAAGTTGGAAGGCCAAGGATTGAATCAATCCATGCTTCACCTTTCCTTTGCAGAAAAGGTTGCTCGAAAGGTTTAGTCGGGTTAAATAATAATGCACGATTTAAATGAGACAAGAAACAAAATAGCCTGCCAATTTTTAAGCGTATTTTTACCAAAGTTACAATGTATCAATTTCAATGAATTGTACACAAAGTTCGAAGAACGGAAGAAATTATGGTCTCCTGTTAAATGCTTTCCCGTTTTTACTTCAGCGTGTGTATTTTGCCATAGGTGCTATGACAACTGCAAATGATAATTACAGTTTTGCTAAAACCCAGCGACAATGCCCTTTACCTAAAGACCAACACTGGTACCTCATTTTGGAATAATGGTCAATCATATTTTTGATTGACTGTAGCCTTGGGATACGATTCGGGTCAGACCATGCCTGCCAAGCCAAATCTGGTCACAAAATCAATCTCACAAATATGTTTGATCGTCATGCTGTGACATGTTGATAATAGTTCAGCCTCGTTTAGCATTTTCCCCATCCGCTTAACATTCACTTATCCGTAAACAAAACAAGATTATACTGAATCCCAAAGCAGATGTACATAGGTCCCAAACACATCCCAGTTTGCTGTGCCAAAGCTGCTTTTGGTAGTAAATGTTTTTCAGGCTCCAATCCATAAAAGGATGTCAATTAAAAATCGACCAATCGGTGCAGACAAAGGCACAATAAATGTGCATATTTACTCGCTGGTTTCATTTGTCTATTGCTAATTAAGATTAGTATCACCTGAGGAAAATCCTACGCTTTTGGATATCTTTGTAAACTGGCCAGTCATAATCGGTTTTGCCTCGTTTGATCGATTTAACAATGGCACTTAACCGGAATCAGTCCCACGAGGCCATAGAGACAGCGTCAAACCAAGTGTATGGCAGCTATCCATTGCAGAGAAAAAAGAAACAAAATAATTCCATTAAAAGCTCTGAGAATACAAAATAAATGGTGCTAATATAATCATTTAAACCAAACATGACAGAGATACGAATATATTATATCAAACTAACGGGTTAAATAAAATGTCTTTGCTAAATCCTGAATCTTCATAACTGTACCCTCATTCCAGTACTAAGTTATCGATACATCAACTGTAAATGTCACAAGCAAACACATCTCAAAGAACTCACTGCTTTCCTAATTTTGAGTTTAAAAAATGTAAACATATTCAACACGACGAGACGTTCACCCTGAACAGAAACAAACTGCAGCTTTCATGAAACTCTGACAGATAAAAACAAAAAAAATATTCACACAGATTTGTTGCTACATAATTGTTTCTCTCCACTAAAAGCCGGGCAACAAAAGATAAGTCTGTATTCTTTTGAACCAAAAGGTTAAATACCAGATAAATTTGTTAAAATTGTAAGGGCACCATCAATTTACATACTTACGGAGATCACAACATCTGGTACAATTCGAAACATTTCATATACATCAATTGCAAATGTTAGCTTTTTTCATCTGAATCCTTTTTGAATGTAAAATATGTTTACAATAAAGGGCCTCTAAATCAGGGGAAATAGGGAGACGAATCAGTCATATAAACATTAAAATGATATCCTTCGATTAAAAATGAAGGCAGGAAAACAGGGGCCAGAAAAGTCTAATTTTAATATTCCATCAGCGAAAATTTGTTGCGGTGCCGTTTTGCAGCACAACTAAACTTCGAGACATATTTACAATTGATTTTAACTAGTAATAGACTTGTGAATCAATGTATTAAGCAAACACTCGCGCTTGCTCTTTTTAGACATGATTTTTACAGTTATCGAACAAGAAGAAAGTAAACAAACCAAACGGAAATTAATCATCCTGAATTGACCTGCAATGAGGAAACACAATCAAGTCAAAAGCTAGAATCCCATTTCAAATTGGTACCCATTAATTAATACTTTCTTAATTTATGCATTTCACCTTGATCACACAAATTGCGTCCTAAACCATCACTGATAAAGAGGTTGAATAAAAACAGGACTAAAGTCATGTTTCAAAAGAAGTGTTAGAAAAGTAATACAGGATAAGTTACCAGGAATGTTTATCACTTCATTCTGAGAGGAACTGATCGCGTCTCCTACACCTTTATTCAAAAGCGTGGTGATCCATCAGTGGCTGATGATAAGACGGACCCGGTGAGACCGGGCAGTAATGGTCAATGTATGAGGGTCACCATGTTCGCATGCTTATTATCGCATGTCCAACAAGGTGTGTGTAGCGTGGGAACAGGAAGGATACTCATAGGATGTGCACAATGTCACCCAAGAAAAGGTGGCATCATGACAGTATATCTAAACACTCGTGCGATGTTCCGTCATGCATTTTGCTTCCGAACAAGTTGATTTTCAGCTTACTTGACGGACAAATGGAAGTTTTAGTAGTTATTAAAATGAATAATAGTTCTTGCAATCAAGTCATGTTCATTTTCATACGGGGAAATAAAATCTTACACTCTATCAAAAGGGGCTACCTCTCTATACGTCTAAGTTTACAATCGAAAACTGAATTCGTCATCATGCCCTCCATAATACACGCTCCTGTTCAAGCGTCATCATCATGAGCTCTAGTTTACTAGTTTGTCTTTTCTAGCCTATTTTGTCTAATTTAATCAAAGTTCAATTTCTGAACATAACTGTAAGCCTTTTTTCGCCGATATAATTATTTCTTCTATTTTTGGTGGAGAAGAATTATTACCTAAAGAATTGTGGTATGAGATCGTGAAGAAATTTTGAGGAACTTTTGAAATTTTAATAGGATTTTCGACGTGACTGACCAGATAAGACAAAATTCTTAAATAATAAAGCACTTTAATTTATTGTTTATGAAGTTGATTGACCATCCTGGTGTTTTTGAGATAAAGTCACCTCAAAGTCAGATGAGCAAGTTTAACACATATTTTGTAACATTTCCTGATTCCTGGTGGATTGGCCTCCACCTGAACGTCGCCTTTCAACTCGTTACAAACAGCAAAGGCTTCCTAACTCCGAAAGGCTTCCACAAAATCGTGGTTGTTACGCAGATCTGTGAAATGCTTTCTCAAGTAACCTGTTCCTCATTTTCAATAGCATTCTGTGAACATAACTTCAACGACAGAGGTATCCGTCAGAGTATTTAAATCTAAGCTTCAAGAAATCATTTATTGCATTTCTTCTCTGACTGTTTGGGTTGAATTTCTCTTGTCAACGATGTATAGTGTTACAATTTTATTAGATCCACCCAAAGTCATCCACGTGCTAATATCGAGGATTACGTGAAATTAAAGCCGACAGATCGAAGGTTATTTCTGTCATGTGTGCATGGCGTGTTCGAGCTAAGTGGTTCTAATACGGCAGAAACGCAAACAACTTGGTTCAGTGATGCATTTTTCCGTCACACTGATGTATCAAACGAAATAAGATCAGCAAGAAAGATTTTGTTGACGCACTACATACATAAGCAAGCCCCAACCTCACAAGTGACTCCATGAGCTACCGATAACAAGGCTTTCCTGGCGTTATTTCCTCCCACTTCGCCACACAACTCTGCTAAATTGGTTCAATTTCCAAAATTTGGATCTCACATTTTCCAGACATTCGATAATGTTTCGACAGGTACTCCAATGTCTTTACTAGTACCGTTCCAATTCAAATGAATTCCCCATGTGTACACAAAAAGCCAAACAAAAAGATGTTCACAACTCATTTTAAATCAAAGAGTAAATTTTGTATCCATGGAAAAAACAAGGTGGGACAATGTTCCGATAATATGCAATTAAAATTGAAATACTTTCTGTTCTTGCTTTAAGAAAGTTCTCGCGGCAAAAGAACGATGTTCTCTGATTTTGATTATTAAACAGACGGTGGTCGGCCGATTGAAAAAAAATCGTTGATACGAAATAAAAATTGACGACATGAACATGTTTTAAAAGACATTTTCACCAGTACTGCAGTCGAATAGAATGAACCTTTCATGTTCAATCAAGGTCATAACGCTCCTCCGATTGAGTTCTTTGATCTTCAAACTGTCCACTATTGATAAGAGTTTGTTATGTCTTTTTGTTTGATATCCTCTTATCCATAAGCAGGATGAGATCACACTAAATCCCTTGGCAGATGCACACGACTCCAAAAACATGTCCCCACAGCTGTAGCGATAATCCGTTCGATGGCATATCAAGTAACAAAACGTGAATTATCATTTGACAACTGATATTTTGGTTCCGAAAATGTCAAATGCTTCCTCTAGACACCATTTGAAAGAGTTAAGAGCTGTTTGATGACCTACAGTATTATTTTAATTTACTTAAACGTAACATAAGCTCGTGATCTTCAATACAATTTTATTTTACGTAACCTAAGCTCAGAAAATGCCATCTAAACCCATTAGTGGTCTAAGAATATACTTTATTGATTGTAACACAACTACTGAAGCAGACAAAAAAGTTTTAATTGAAACCATGCCCTTCTTGGGTAAGAAATTTCTTCAAATTGTGTTTTCAATTAAATGTATCTATGTGTTTGCCAAAAAAACCAGTCCAAAGGAAAACAGCATATTTTCCTATTTATTGCTTTATTGCTCTGCATCGACTGACCTCAATCAGAATTAATCAAATATGAATTGATTTTGGGCGTCTGAGCAGTTTGGTTTGGTAATTTTATCTGTCTTTTTATGCCAATACTTTTGATTACTCGCCTTGCTGACACTTACTAAAGCCTGGTGGTCCTCTTTGAGGAGGAAGAAGATTCTTTATTCCCTACAAAATCTTCTGCAGTAAACTCTCACTTCGAGTAAATCAGGCGAGAAATAACCACCAAAGTATGCCAAAGAAATTGAGATGAATAGTTTCTAATCACACTTGAATAGAGCCCATTGATTTAATTTTGCGCCGCCTTATTTAATCATTGCCAACAGATTTAAGTACCTTCCTGGGTCTAAATTATACACGCAAGGCAACATCAAACATATAAATATGCTAAAAATGACTAACCCGAGTTTGCCTTAATACATCAATGCTAAGAATACATCAGGACATAAATATAAAGCAGAAATGACACGCATACATCCCATAACTTCCAGTTCTCCTTTCTCCACAAACAGACAGCTAATACATGCCTGAGACAAAGATATAATCAAATTATCCTGATTTTGTATACACAAGGCACAGCTTCAATTAACTTTCAAAGTATGGGAAACAAGTCAGCAGAATGAATGCAGAGAGTGCTTGATCAAATTGTCTCCGCTTTTTAAACGCCTTCTTTCGGCAATGAATCACTAGTCAAGTGGAAAGACTGATGTGATAATTCCATTCTTCGCGCTAATTCCTCGAATGGAAAATGTGCGGGATTTTGCAGATTACAAGGTTTATCTCAGGTGCATCAATTCTAATTTAAGTTAATATGTTTCAGGACTAAATGGGGACGCACCTGCGATATATACGGTCCTCAACATTAATGTTACGTCGTCTACATTTATTTATTATCTGTCGAATTGCCGAAGCGTGATCAGATCTACTTTCCAGGTGCTAGCCATCTGTTGTTGGTAGTCGTAACTGTTAAATATACGACATGTTCTAGCTGTTTCGGAGCCAAAAACAAAATGTTTTGTTTCCAGATATCTTCGAAAGGAAAAGGACAACATGGTTATTAAAGCAGCCAATGTTTTGGCAACAGGTCTATCGAATGGAACGCCAGTACCACCTTACAGTTTTAGACTTAACTTAGTAACATTATGAGGGTGATTACTTGCAGACACCTTGAAAACTTGAAATGGCATGTCTGTTTGTGATGAATTTTCAGAAGTAAAGAAAGAGCTGTATTCTCTAACCTCCGTCTGAGGTGGTTTAAGTAATTAATGTTGTGTCAAAAATAACAAAAGGGTCCAAAAAAAGTGTCTTGGATGCTCAGTTTGTATTATTAAGCCAAAAACTAGTAAATTGTGAGAATTTATTACTGCTTAACCATCAAAAAGTCTCTTATGCTATCAGGGGTGTGGGGTATTGCCTCCACCCATACCACACAACTACCAATGTGCAGTAGCTGGAACCTTCCTTGAGTCAGGGCCTACACTGTGGGCCCTGACTTGAGATAGACTCCAGTAAAATTAACATTTTCATTTTGCCACATTAAAATATATTTAGGACCATTTTTATCTATCAAGATTCATCAGAATCTAAAATCAGAAGAAATCATCAACCCACCACCTCTTTGCCCTTGATCCCCACTACCCAAAATACTAAAAGTGGCAGACTGGCAAGGAAAATTGAAAATTGACAGAAATAGTAAACATCTAGATACCCCTTTTGGTGAATTATGATTCACTGAAATTGGAAATAGGTGGATAAATCAGCCCTGACACCCCCACACCCCTGATGTGTCATGGTTTTATCAGTGGCTTTTGGTTGCAGAAGGTACATTTTGGTGGATGCTACATTTATCGGAGAAATAAAATTTGTCCCAGCTTTTATTTTATTGAGATCGTCATTGAAGTTTGTTGTGCCAATTCCTAAACTAAGACATGTTTACAGGTTACATACTCCAACACCAAAACCATTAAATAGTAATTGTACTATTTAAGTGATAAATTGCACGATGGTTGTTATTCGTGGAACATGCTTTGCAATTACAGTATTCAACTACAAAAAATGTTTAAAATCTACTTTTTATTGTCACAAATATATTATCCTTTATTTAAATTGAAACCTTTTATTGGTTTTTTCTCCACACACAAAACTAAACCTAACCCAACACAAATAACCAGTACCTTCCTGAACATTCGTGTGGACGTTTTTGGTTTTTTATCACCCTTGTCAAAAACCGATCTTACACAAGATAACCTGTGAAAGATCTGACAAGGGCACTGGACAGCAGTTCACAAAATGCACTGAAATATGAACTGCTTAACCTAAACAAACTACTGCGGCTTTGATTCGGGTCAAATTCCGCACGAGATGACCTTTTAAGGAAAGTTTTTCTTTAAAAGTAGAGATTAAATGCTACGATTACAAATTTGAGAAGAGTTCTCCATGAGTAGCAGCACTTCTTTCACACGAAGTGTGGTCTACATCCTAACCAAACTCCCAAACTTCCAATCATATATTTTGTGACGTAGGACTCCCAAAAAAAATAGAAACCTGGGCACTTTCCAACACAAATGCCCATTTTCCAGTTTAGACTACTTTTGTGGAACATTCCATGACCAGACACGGTTAGATTGTTATATGATCCTTTACTAATTTCAGACCAGAATGGAAATTGCCAAAAATTGTCTGTGGCATATTTTTAACTTTTCTGCAGGGAACTGGTGCTAAAATTTATTTGAACATAGTTTTGCATTAATCCGTAACTCACATTATGCCCTGTTGCTATACTGACTGCTGTGAAATTATTTTTAAATTGTTGACTGACATTCGTTTATTCGTATTAAGTCACCAACAATGTTGGAAGAATCATGCTTAATAAAAAGTACTCCTGGAAATAGTTTGCGTGCTTCTAAAGGTAACAAAGGACCTGCGCTGTGGAGTTCGAAAATCATTCATCATACCAGTCATAAGTGCTTACGTTAGTATCTTTAGTCAATGCCATCAATACTTCTTCTCAAAGTCAACGTTAATCTAATCGGATAAAGTGATGATATGCCCAGCTTCATCGTGTGTGAAGCTGTGAGATATTTTGTTGGTAGTAATTATAAGCTTATTGTTGGCGCAATCCATAACTTTCCACAACCCGACTGCTAATGAAATTATACCGTCATCAAGCCGCTTCAACTTTACACTACTTCACACTTTGAAGTTAAAATATGTTCACTTATAATTACGCACAAATTGATTAAAATCTAAAGTCAATAGATTAATCCTTATCGTCATTCATCTGTTGGTATCTAATCGACATCGCCTTTGTATCAACTTCCCGGAAAGTGTTTCTTTCTGTGTATTAAAGATGTTTTTGCCTGAGTCGGAATTGTGTATGTGCTTTCTTTTTTGGAGATGATTCTTTTGCCAACAGCAAAATGTGAACAGCTAAATCACAGACTCAGTCTTTGTGTTCTGTAGCTAAAGGTTTTATCAGAAATAAGTTTCACACAATAAAAAGTCTATACCTTTGTGAAAATATTACAGCATAAAATTGGATCAAAAACACGAGCATCACCTGGTATTTTGTCGGAATATACATTTCTGTTTGATCCTATTGATCTATCTTCTTGAAACTTTTCTCCTAAAGCTTTGTTCAAAAATTCTGTTCATTTGGGTGATGAAGTTTCTATTTGCGTTCGTAGCTGTTTTCTCACTTTTCATTTAATGTTGTTCAGTTATCTTCTCAGTGATCGTATCTTTAAGTGGAAGCACGTACATTAGATTGGGTAATTACTACTATTGTTTGCCACAAGGAAATCTCACTGATGTGATTTATCAAGATAAATGCCAGCTAGTAATCAGTTTAGTACATGTCAGGGTCCGCTGTTTGTCGCTACAAATTGATGAGTGCATACCACCTGCAGTAGTAGTCAGCTTTACAAGGAGAGATTTGGTAATACTTTGAAATCGTTGATATCCATATGTGGTACCGAATTAGGTCCAATGATGAAGGGCTTCAAAAATTCAGTAAGAAATTTGAGTGATGGTCTCTGTCTTGCCAATCCATTTACAAAACCATTAAAGGGCAGGTGGTTATGGCTAAAAATTCCAACACATTCGCAGGTGTTAAACTGCTAAAATGGAGTTATTGATGATCCTAGTTTTTCCGATTGTTTTAACACGCGAAACTTTTTCTTTTCGTTTTAGGTGTGAGGGACTATTGCCAATTTGAATCTTTTGATGCAAACTGTGATGAAGACGAAGTGGTACTCATGAAGTCTGCTCGGTATGGCCGCATGCGTGTGGGACGTTGCGTGGCCAGAGATTATGGGTACATCACATGTGCTGCAGATGTACTGGAGGAAATGGACAAACGATGCTCAGGAAGCAGGAAGTGCCACTTTAACATTCCAACCTTAAGGGATACCTATCAACCCTGCCCCAAAGACCTAACAGCGTACTTGGAAGCCAGCTATTCATGTGTTAAAGGTACTTCAGTTTCAGTTCAGTCTTATTTTCGGGATAGATCTTACCAATCCCTTGTAAGGTATGCGTACGGTCGTAAACGATAAAAATAACATGCCTTTCTTGGTCATTAATTTCCCAAAGATGATTCACGACGACCCATGGCAGCAGTCGTGTACAATAATCCAGTGAAGCCGTTCAACACTTACCCCAACAACCTATAAAATTGGGTCAGCTGGGACATCGGTGACATGATAATGCCCTCAAATTGAAAGAACAAATGAGATCGAGGTCTCTCGCTCACACAGTATCTTATTGCTCACGGGGACCGAACCAGACATCAATTGGGCATGACCTATCATTTTCAGGGTCCCGCTGGTCAGACCAAATGATATTCAATTTGTTAACCTGACAGGAAAATCGCCACCTATGGATGATGTACAGCTTACTGCTTTAGTACATGACATTTTGAGTCCCAAAAGTGTGTTATTTGCTCTAAATGCACAACAAAATAATTGTCCTTATTCGGGATATCAGTCGACATGAATGTGTTTTTATCGTAAATGTCTAACACTAAGAAAGGACCGAATAAAAGATTTTGAACTGTTCTGTCGTGCAGCTATCGATGTACAGCGTTACCTAAAACAGACGAAGCGTCATGCTGTGGCCCTTCGCTGTACTATCAACACCGATGTTGGATGTCGGGCCTATTTCAGAAGCTGCAATTAATGTTGATTTCAGCTTCAAGTTGCAATGCAAAAAACTGGATTGCTGATTACTTCTTGTTTAGCGCCGCTATCAAGTGTCAAAGTCACGCCGCCGCATGACGGCTGCTGTGCATGACCAGAATCCAGATCGGCTACTTCTCCTACCAAATAGTCGCTCCAAAAATATGAAAATCAATGCCAAAATAACAAGTATTTGGATCTCTCACAGGCAATTGAATTAGAACATTTGTATTTCTCTTCGACAGCCACTATTGGCACACTTGAAAATTGTTTTCCATTTCATGCAAGTGCAATGTTTGCAAATGACTTCAATTCACAGTCCCTACTCAGACTCATATAATCTTACATAAAAAGCTTTGGCGGAATTACAGCAGGCAGCCTTGATACCATAAGAAAATAAGTATAAAATACATTACTGGGAAGACATAAAACATTATTCTGACCCTTCTTGTGTCAGACTGAAGTCTTTCGTTCTCTCTTCTGAGCAAACAAGAAAGGTCAAATGAACGCAGAAAACCAAACTGTGTGAAGTTTTTGTGCCATTTCATAATCAAAACCTATGTTTGTTCACCATTGCAGTTGCCAATTACAAAAACTACACTTGCCATCACCACAGACCAGTGACTAGTAATGTCACGACGGGATACATATCCACCATCCCTCTGGATGATTCTGGCGGCGGACACGGTTCATCCAGATGTCCGTTGGTCATCCAAGGTCAGCCTGGCCAGAGGATAAATATCACAGCTTTCAGGTTGGTAGGCCTAACGTATTTATTGTGCAATGATAACTGGACATTGTTTTTGGTTAGGGCTTCAGTAATCATATCCGCATCATTGTCTAACTTGAAGCTTACATTGTTCAAAATTGGTTTTCTGCAAGAACCAAAATCAACAATATTACAAGTTGTCTTCAAATATTTAAATCTGTGAGTACACATATTCGTGTCTTTTTAACAGAATGGGCCTTTTACTGATTCAAGTTACAATACATAAACCTTGCCACTCATTTGTCTTTGCAGCTTTTCACCGTTACACAGGAAATCTGGTCAACATGGCTCTGGACGTCCATACTGCTTGTACTATGCAATAATCCGTGATGGTAACTCCAAGCAAAACATCTCCTTATGCTCCAGTTCTGACCGCAGAATCACTCCATTCTACTTGTCCCAGACTCATATTGTTACCTTCCACTTTGACAAGATATTGAGAGGCATTTCCACTGAAGTTACTCAAGCTTTGCTACAGTACGAAAGTAAGTCTTTTAAATGAAAGGTTGAACTTGTGCTAAACATGGCAAATCCATTATGGGCCAGTTGAGAAACAGGATGAGGTGAGGGAAAGTCACCAAGCAGTATCATTTAAGATTATTTAAGCTTCAAACTAAAAACTTACGAAGAACCTTAAAACTTATTGGCATGATGTATAATGTGAAAATGAATTATTAAATATGCCTGTCAGGCCCAAAATGAAACCATATCATTTGATACCAATGTATTTGATAAGATGTCGGCAGGCTGATGCTTTATTAAGCTCAATGGAACAGCAGTATGGCTATGAAGTAGTAATTGACAACAGTCCCAGCGATATAAACTTTGTTCTTTCCTGAAAAGAAAGAAACGTGCTCAGAAGTCTAACTTTATTCTTTATCCTTTTCTAATATTCTTCTGAAGTTGTAACCTTGTGTTTCTACCGATATACATCTTTGTTGTGCTTTCACCATCTAAGGTTCACATAAGAAATGGCGGAACATCGATTCAAGGTTTTTACCAAAAATACCTAAAAGCACGGTCTTGTTTAAAAAAAGCTGCTGAACCGACATAACAAATTGTATCTTTGTATCTGAAATGCATGATTCCTGCTCTTAATTCAATCTGGGTCTCTTTTTCATTTAAAATTTACCGAGTTCAAAGCTATTGTTGAAACTCCACACAGTATTGTGTCGTGTGCCTTTTAAGCACCAACAAAGACACTCATTCATAAATAATAACACTACAACAAAATATGAACATGAAACGTAACACAATCCAATCAATGAAAAAAAAAACCTTCAGCAGGAGATGCGTGTGATGTAGTGGACAAGATTAACCTGGTCAAAAGTAATTACATTAAATCACAATCTAATTACATTTCTATTGATTTTCTATTACATTTACCCTCCATGTAGTATGGAGATGATTCAAAATTCCGTATCTTTTAAAATAATATCTCGCCAATGTCATGCCCTATTCCTCTGTTCTGCCTTTCCATTGTAGTTGTTGGATGCCCACATCCCAAGGCACCGAGAAGCGCATGGGTTGAAAGGAAAAGAGACAGGGCAGTAGTCAGATGCAATCATACAACAGAGACATGGTACCTCACCTGCAGAGGTAACTCATGGGTAGGATCGGTCTCCAACTGTACCAAAGGTTAGTACGAAATTAACCTTTTCATCCTATTCGAAAAATACAATCTCAAATGCAACTTCGAATAAAATTTAAGACAAAAGAAACATGGGATAGAGTTGTGTCTCTCTCTGTTGTGTGTGACGTTTTCCTTTTCTTTTCAATCTTGTTACTGTATATGAAACTTCAACTTCTGCATCAGCCAAATTTGCTGTGGACGCACGCGATCACAAAACTGTGACCGCGATGACTACACCAGCTGCTATCAATAGCCGGCTTTTTTCATCTCAATTTGTAACATGAAAACACAATCAACTTGAAAGTTTTATGAACAACAAATCTCCATCTGATTAGTGCATGCCACAATGCTGCTTGCATGCCACATTTACACGGTTCAGACCCCGATTTATTTTACATGACGCATACAGTTGTAACAAAACGACGGACGTGTTACCATTTCCAAGAGGCAATTAGAAATGAAACTGATGATTAGCCATTTCTTTTTGTTACTGCAGTTTCCCCATGGAGTTCAGATGATACATCAAGCTCAGACGATGATCTACCCCTTGGTATGTTACGTCATTTATTTTTATCTCCAAATAACCTAAAACTCAAGTTTCTGGTGTACATTTTATGATAAAGATTTCTGATGTCAGAATTTTGAAGAAACACTTTAATAGGAAGCCGAAGAAGTTGTATTTCGTCTTTTTCCATTAAGAAATTGCTGGTAATTATTCTTAAGTGAACGACAATATTCAGCTTACAGCCTGCTGATCACCATGTCAGGGATTCACAAGCTCATTTACGGCTTAAATGAAAAGTGCTTCGAAGCTATCATTGGCATCGCAGCCTCCAATTCCTGGCCCATACATGGTCCCATCGGTCACAAGACTGCTGAGCTTATCGTAGCTAAAACTGAATATCATGTCATGTATATTGCGCCTACAGTCAATGAAATGTAGACAGAGATAACACATGTTGCGAATATACTCTTGTTGCACTCACATTTCTGCTATGAACTACTTGTGATGACTTGTGAAGTTAAAATCAACTCAGGAAATGAGCAATTTTGATATATTACTTCCACGATCTGTTGTCTACACATTCGTATTGTAGGACTGCTGATAGCAATTGCAATAGGAGTCATTGTTGGTGTCTTAGTTGGATTGGTGCTTCTTATCTTCGTATTCTTTTACAGAAGAAAGTAAGTATCTCGAAACCATTAATTTTAGATCGGCACATATTTAAAATTCGATATGAAGCAAAGCGCAGAAGTCCATGGCAGGTCTATGTTGTCTTAGTTTCTGGTGACCAAATATTGTCCTTTTTTGTCTGCAACAGTGGATGCAGTCCATACACAAAAAGGGCAGTTCCTAGAAATGTTGATATCCCTCTATCCCGCCAGAAAATCTCGTCTACAGTTTCCTATTGATCCAACATTATATATTGTATATTCCAAACAGTAATTCAGTTGGTCCAATTCGTTTCAACGAAAAATTCACATAGATGAGGTCACCCATGAGCAACACAAAACCAGCAGATACATAAATGTATAATATTTCTCTGATTTAGTGTTTCTTGGCCGCTTAACCACAAAGAGATTGTAAATTCAAAAAGGCGCACTGAGGAATTGCTAAGCTGCACACCTCCTTTAAAATCCCAATTCCCGTGACAGGGATCAAGGCAATCATCATTATGTACATAATAATGGCAATATATTACATCACTTACATATCTGCTTAATGCCCTCCCATGATACGCTAGGATGTTTTATGTTCGCGGGATGGTGTTTTACGTGTTGAAATCCCAGGGGTTCAATTCTTGCTTGACTACTGTTGACACTTTCGCTCCATTTTGTAGATCCAGAAGGAATAAGCTAAGAGACAAGGCAAAAACTCTGCTGGATGATGAATGTAACGAGAATGAGGAGAACTATGCAAGAAGACTTATGCATGTGGAGGGGAATAACGTACCAGCGCTCAGTGGCAAGCACACAGGCTGTGGCGATTATACCCAAATGTGGGAGCTACGTCATGCTCACCGGGTCCATGGCATAGACCCCGTCATAGAATCACCTTACGGAACATCAGCCAATCCCTCGGGAACCATACATCTTCAACCTGGAACATGTTGTAATAGCAGCAACAAAGGGGGTAGTGGAGGTACCTCCTTTACGACTTTTAAGCCTCGAGAGCCTATTTACGTAAGCTCGCGCAGGCCTGTAAATGTGACCTCCATATTGCGTCCAAACCGTGATGGTGTACCGTTTTACTTGGACGTTGATTCACGACCTATCGGTAATGAACATCAGCGAAGCAATGGACAAGATGCATCCAATCAAAGCCCCGGCAAAAGACCTGATCTGCTGTCTTCCAATCGATCAGGGGCTGGTGATAGCGCCAGTCAACGTAGAAATACCATTCCAGAAGAAAATGCTTACTCAACTGGCAACAGAGATATGTGTGGCCATTGTGCACTGCACCAAAGTGCTGATGATATATTAGGTGAAGATAATATACCCCCTCCACCACCCACTGAGCAAAATATATGAACAACCAAAACCAAAAAGTGCCAAAATTATGGATGAATACTGGTAAAAGTAGTTTTTGCCTCCATTCAACCACATTGTACAACTGCCAACTGTCAAACCAATCCATGTTTCATTCATCAAATTTCCCAACTTACCAATAGACCCTAAAAAATCAAACAAGCCATCATTTTTTACAATTGGATATAATGTGCACCAGGACATATTATTGCCTTCATAGGATCTGACAAACGATGATCGTAAGCAATCCGCTTTCATTTTAATTCTGAGAATACAAAGCTCGTAACAAACGACGAAATTATCACAAAGGACAGTTCTTTCTTTACTTAGACGCAATACAAAATCATTTGTAAATATTTGATTCTCGTTATTCCTTCCGACAACGTTAAGCAAATGTAAGATAGCAATTGATCTAATTATTTCTCATACAATAAATAAACTGAAAAAGAGAAATGGACTGACTATTCATTTCACGCAATATTCAACCGTATCATCTGTGAAAACCTACGCACTTTATGCCTTCTGTGATATATATTATCAACATTTTACACGAAAGAAAAGGATTCAAGACAGCGACACAGTTGTGTGAAGCTTTCCCCATTGTGATGCGCAGAGCTTCAGATCAAAGCTCTTCCTGTCAAAATTAGCTAGTTTGTAACGCTGTGTAAATGTACTCATGCCTGCACATAAACGCATGAAATGGAACAAAATGAGTCTGTAATGTACATAATTAAACCGCAAGGTAAAGATGTAAGAAAACATGGGATACGAACGATATTAGTGTCTAATTTCCTACTTCGTTTTAGATGATTTTCGAGCTTGATTCTACACGTTTTTTTCTGAGATAAAGGCTAAAAAAGGTTAAAATACAGCAGCAGCAGATTCTTACAACTTCATATCAGACACCATTTCCAAATGACGACACGATCACGGACACGATTTCACAAGAGGGACTAGGCAGATGAATGATGTTTCGGTTAGACAATGAAAGCCATGGCATCATTACTTCATCATTATTCTGCTTTATCTTTATTACAATCAAATTGAACTTTAAAAGACTCAAGTGGTCTCTGGCATAAAGTAGTGCCGGTATACTTGATTTAAAACCCTCCTTTTTCGGGATTTCTTTGTGACTGGATTTAAATTTGGGCGTGGTCAATTTACATTTCATATTCTTGTATTCGTGTTCTCCCTGCACTGGTTTGAGGGCATTTGTTTCCAGCAGGGAAAATCATCAACTTGCATTTGTGCCAAATGACACGGTGCAACACTGTATCATTATTATTTACTTTGCCCTTTCACTTCGTCCAAGCTCCTTTTGTTCCATTGCTAATTATGCATCTTCACTTCGACCGACTGCAGGTGTTATTAGATCATTTTCGTTTATATTTAGTGCAAGGAGTGTGCATATAGTCTAGAGAGGTGATTGTGCCCTCTGGGCGCTTTCTCTTTGGCTATGCAAGGGACGACAGTGGCCAGCAGACAGGGAGAAAAGCCATCAGGAAGTAATGTGAAGCAGCAGCAATCTTAGATAAAGTCCTGTGATCTTTCTAATTACAACTCTCAATCCAGGCATGTTTGAGTAGAGCCCATCTCTGATGGACTTTGCTTCGATTTCTACTGGAGTGGACTTGCTCCTGGATTTCTTAGAGTTTGTTAGTGGGGCTTATTACCGCACGCGTGGAGCCCCCGCTTTCGGTACAATAACGGGTTCTCTACGATCAGTGAAGATAGAGATTTAACCACTTGATGCATGACCAGAGGCCTTGTTTTGACTGTCCGAAGAATATCCCCGTCTTCGTTGCAATAGGGAAAACAGCATTAATGTGATGACTTTGGAGAAAATCTAGGCTCAAGATGTGGGAGATTTATTTAGGGCATGTCGACGCCGAGGGATTTGGTAAGGATCAGGCTTCATTCCCAACTGATTTGGTGTTCCTAATCTTCAGGGAATCTATCAGGGCCACTGCACTATTTTCGTATGCCCCCTTCTTCCTGGTGTTCTTTCGGCTTAATCGGCCTATATGCATGGATGAGCTACTTTGGATAGGCACCATCAATTTCCATTCAACTTGCTGAAAAACAAGAATCATTCAAGTGGAATACTGTTCTGTACTTGTGGCAACTTTGTAGCTTTTTCTTGATGGACAGCTTTGCCAAGGCGAAAATGTGAACTGCATGTTGAGAAGCCAGTCCGAATGAAAAAATAGTCTGTCTGCAGTCATTTCATTTATACCGCTTACTCCACAGACAAAATGGTGAATAAATGAGAAAATAGGTGCGAAAAGTATCGTGTCGGAAAGGAATAATATCTGCAACGTCTAAGTAACATTTTGGCAAAAAAGACAGTCTATTTAATATTTCCTGTGGCAAATATACTGACAAGGTGTTGCGGGAGAAAGGATATGAGGAGGATCTATCCTTCTATCTCCACCATAAGACACTGTCTTCTGTACAGAAACCATTCTACTCCATCAATACTAAATCTATTCCTTACTTCACCTCGTTTCCTGGCTATGATCATGTAGAAATGACTTGCCATTCATCTCTGCACAGATACAAAAAGTCCACAAACATTTCTTCAGAGATTTTCCTTTCTGTTCTTTTCATAATATGCCAAAAGGAAAACTAGTCTTTCTTATCCAAAAGAAACCCCACAGACCATGTTTGATTTTTTCGCTTATCTCACGCTATCTCCCTTGGCAGCAATATTCAATATCTAATTGTCACTCTGTGCGATCGTCTTTTCAGAGCACTGAAAAATTTTAATGGTGGTGAATAGTCAGTCAATATTTGCGATGGTATTGAATTAGCATATTATTCAATTATCTGACAAAATTCCGCGTAAACATGAGAGGACCAATCCAGATCTAGACTCCTGCAGAAAGCAATTAAGTATGTTGAACACGAGCCTCTGTGCCTTTGAATTGGGTAAATATCAGTGGTTTTGTCAGCCACCCAACTGGATTGGCAAAAATCGATCCCCTACTCCCTTTCTTTCAAAAGATGGGGCCTCTCATAACTAAAGTTAGATAAGAAAATATCTTGGGTAATTCATACCGGACTGCTGAAGTCAATGTTCACCATCATCATGCCATATTTGCAGATCAAAGAGGGTTGACTTTCAAAATAGACCGAGCCACAACATTTGGCGAACGCTGTGGAAATTACCCGCCAGCCGATATGAATGGCTTTAATAGAAAGCTAAAATATTTGAATTTTGCCAAGTGTAATTGTGCGAGCTGGAAATTTATAACGACCTAAATTATTACCTCCCTCTGTAGTCATTTTGGACTGTGTGTAGAGATAACCAGCCTAGAGACTTCATATTAGCTTTTCCCGGCCAAATTGATCTTTGATGTTTAAGCCTTTTAATGGGAGAAATAATAAATTAGGATATCATAAACGTCTGGCATGAATAACCAGGTTACGCCGACCTTTTTGTTATGAATTTCCTCCACAGAGAAAGAGAACCTTTGGAAAAACTCATAAAATGAAAGCGGCTAGAATCCCAAAGTTGCGTAGCACGTAGTAATCATGTAAATACTGTGGTATGTTATCAGTGGAAAC
>JBCAUG010071032.1:0-39459 GCA_038406175.1 Haplosyllis leylae | reverse complement strand
CCCCCCCCCCGTGGTGGGCAGACAGACAAAGTAAAACTATTAGGTATTACCTTCCCGTCATACTATGTACGCGGGCGGTAATAAAACCTGGGACTTCAGAGTATCTCCTGTTAGATCATTTCCTAGGGAGCATTATAAGGAACACAACCTATGATCTACATAGCCAGGCAACTCAACTAATAGCAACATATTTGACTAATATTCTTTGACACTCACTTTCTTTGACTGTTTTGGAGGGTATTAGACGGCCGTTAAGTTGAGGATTCACTGATTCAATGATAGACACGAATTGTCGTTATTACTGCTTTGCGATTTACAAGGAACAATGTGATATGCATTGCATGTGACTTGAGGGCAGTCATATAATTTTTCGGTTCCTCCTGCTGCTGCTTGTTCCCTCTTAGTTATAAAACCAGCATATTAATCTACCATGGCTTAAACTTAGAAACAATACAAAAGTGTAAACAATTTTCTATTTATGACTAGTTTTCGTATTTTCACACTCATTCTGCTAGGAAACTGCCTGGTCATCATGGAGAAGGGGTGGGTTACTAGAATTCACCATATCAATATAGTCCTTTGAAATATTCCTGAGACTCTCTCTTTCTCTAGGCTAGGTTTACAAGTGTTTGCTACATGTTCTTCTTGTCGGGTCGTGCTGTTTGCTTATTCTCAATAGTGACACTTACACAGATTTAAGTCGCACACACATAAATGCAGTGAACTACCATTTCTTATCCAGCATGCATATTTCCAGATGTTTGACGAAGTTGAGCCAAAATTAATTTATATTCTGACCGAACGACATTTTGGTCCAGTCTAGGTTTTCACACACTGGAGGAATTGCGATGGTACAAATGCAAATCTGATGCCTTACATCAACTAAATATGTGGTTGACCTTACACAATGTTTAAGTTGCAGTGAATGACAACCTGACTTAGAAAAAATTACCCTAACAAAAAGCTAATACGTACCTAATTTAATGCCTTTACTAAAGCAGTAGCACCCACAACCATGACACAAACACGTAAGAATTTAGCAGCACTGGAATCTCAGTTTTAAAACTTAACGTACAAAATATTTAATTGAATATGCCAATCTACTCCATCACAGGAGTTTCCACGGTTCAAACAACTAAATGCAACCAAAACTTAGTCATGAGAACGCCAACAGTTACTTACTGTGTTTCACTGAATTTTTTTTCAGATATAAATACTTTCTGGTCCATGTGGCAATGTATTTGGCATATTTACATTTGTCTACCGAAGAACATGTATCATGCACGAAAAAGATCCACTTCACCATGTCGAATTCTTATCCTGAACAGGCGTTACTCGTATCTTTTCACTTACGAGTACATGCTGTAAGCTGTGCTTTGTTCTTCCTTTGGCATCGGTTGTTATAGCTACCTAGTTGCTAAGGACACCTCCAACCTTCTGGCAGTTGGCGGGAACACTGGTCAGATATGGGGGACAACACACATCTGATAATATCCAAGGCTTGACTTGCTCACATGATCAATTAATTTGCCCACGTGATACAATGGTTTCAGATGAGGTCACACGTCACATAGAATACTGTGTAGTAGAGTGATATGTACGACCACACCATTTCCAATCACGGCCGCACTATCCAACGCATTACCACTATTGATTTTCAGTGAGAATCTCGATTCTGAAAGAATATAAAATCATTGAAGTACATGTATTCAACGTGGATTACTACACCTTTAATATACGATCCAAGAGTGTTTGTATACCCTTTAACATTAGGCTGCTGTAATACACACTAGCCCCTTCCATTTTGCATTAATCATTATCAACGCTAAATCCTTACCCGTCGTCTTCTAAATACTCTATCAAAGAATCCACGGCGTGGGGGTGGGGGTGGTTGATCCTCTATTAAGTCTGGTGTTGGACCGCCGTCTACTCCAAATACATTTAGCTCCTTAAAGCATTCTGTTTCTATCATCTGAAATTATGCGAGATTGGTGTTAGTCATCACATAATCTTTTATCCACTGCATGTTTTCAAAAATTCATGTGAACAAAAATTGTACACACGTACTTCATTTTGCCAAGGTATAGAAACACTGCCTGTGTTGAACTTGCTATAAAATGTATCGTCACTAGCGTCTAGATTTACTCCTTTGACGGTAGAAAATTGTTCAATATCCAGGACATCTTTACAATAGACCGCTCTAGGCTGAAATGATATTGTTTTTTTTCTAGTTTATTTTCAACAATTTACCACAGCTTCATATTTTGCTATTAAATTTAATAATTATTTTTCAATAATATAAATACGAGAAACTATTCCCTGCTAGTGGCTTTTAACAATCAAACTTACATCAGGAACAAACGGTGGTTCCATAATCCCTGCCTCTAGTCGTTTCCAGTTTATATTCTTAAACAACGGATGTGACTTTACGTCTTTGGAATTGCTGTTTTTACAACTTAACCGTTGTTTAGGATCTTTATGCAATAACTACAAAAAATGTAAAACGTTTGTAATCAACCGACACTATTTTGCCTGAGAGGTAGCCCAGAAACTACAGCAACTACTACATCCAAGCATTTTAGAACCAAATTTATTAATGGTAATTTTAAAACGTTATAAACCTGTTGGCAGCATGTTTTAGCGTCTTCACTAAATTTAGCTGTGTATGTTTCCGTGTCTTCTTTAACTCGTCTGTCAACCTCTTCTCGTTTTACTTTTTCTTTTCGAGCTCGGAAAGGTGCCTACAACAGTCCTTTTTGTTCTTTATAACACTGTGTATCAATTGGTTGTTGTTTTGCACACACAAACCCTCTCTTTATCCCTCACAGTAACAAAAACGCATATTATCCAACACCACTAAGTCTTAGTTTCTCACCTTGAAATTAAATTTGATCTTGAGACTAGTTAATGTTTCAGAGGTAAATTTGTATTATGTCGTAATTTTTTGAAAACAAAACCTTGGTACTTACACGTCCCTCAATCATTTCATATAAAATACAGCCCAATCCCCACCAATCTGGACTAAATGTATATCGCTCATTCTTCACAACTTCTGGAGCTAGAATAAAAAAAACTGTCTGCTCTAAGTATTAGAAAATATGTAACAAACGGAATTTTAAAGAAACGTGGAATACCAATTATGTGTACGCAAAACTGCTATTTCGTATGCAAAGGCATCCGATATTTCCTTCATAAAATGTATTTTCCAATGGCATACCCATGTATCCTACGGTACCGACTCTGCCTCGTATTGTTTCTCCCTCTGGAATCTCAACTGCAAGTCCTAAATCTGATATCCTTACATGACCTGGGAGATGTGAAGTAGAAGGAAAAAGCTCAAATCTGTTTCAAGAACCGAACTACTTGCAAAATACTGTACAGTCCCAACCTGTATTCAATAATTTAACCACACTATACCACTTACCGAAGTCATCTAGTAAAATATTTTCTGGCTTTAAGTCCCTGAAAGAAACCAAAAAATAAGCAAAATTGTAATGAACTGACGCATTCACAAACTTGATTAGTTTCACAAGATTAATTTCCACCACAGGATGCAAAATAAAACTTCTAACCTGTACACTATATTTTCTGCATGTAAATGTTGAAGTCCAACCGCAATTTCTGCAGCATAGAATATAGCCCTCTCCTCCTCGAACCCTGGGTTTCCCATGTTGTGAATATGAAACTGAAAAATTGATCGTAAAACATGATTTCATTTGTTTCATTGGGCTTCCCTTGCAGTATCAATTTACACTTATCTTCTTCTTAGATATATACATTATTGTATTATGTATGTTGTAAATTGGTTTGTATTGAATGGCATAAATACCTTGAGGTCGCCCCCATTCATTATTGTTAGCACCAAACATAAAGCATCTTTTGTTTCAAATGCATAGGCTAAACTGACCTGCAATTGTACAATATATGAAAACAGTTCTAACTTGTCTTTTAGAAATGAAAATAACCAAAAAGTCACTTAACAATCAACAAAAGTCTTGGTCAAATCTTTATAAACTCGTAATACTAAATGTGAATACTCACCACAAATCGCGAGTTGACTTTCTGTAAAATTTGTTTTTCATTGAGTGCCATTGCCTCCCCTTTCCTCTTTTTGATTCTCTTCTTTTCCAACTTCTTACACGCATACATCTTACCCGTTGCACGAACCTTGAACAATGAAATTTAATATTTGTTCCACAAATGCCATAAATCACATTGATATTTGCTCCACAAAACAAATTCTAACAATGTCTTTATGAATGAAAATTTTGCGAAGACAAACATCCCATGAGTAACTGGAACTTCTGTACAACCTTGCTACATTTTACGCCATTTTTTGTTGGAAGTTATTTTCATCTATTTACTATAATTCTTACCTGACAAGCACAGACTTCACCAAAACCTCCTTTACCTAGTACTCGATACATTCTAAACGTATTTTTGGTAACTGGTTGACTGAAATTCAGAAGGACATACATGTGCATAAAATTCACGACAGAAAATCATATAGTAGTTGCTGCTTCTTTTCTTTTGAAATATACCGCGTATACATATTATCAAGTAATAACCAATATCACAGTTAAAACAGGTGTGGTCATTATTGGGGAAGATAAATGACAACAAAGTTGCTGCCAATTGATTGGTGAATGTCACCTCGCCAATGATGTGGTGTACCTCCCATGCAAGTATTACATTACGACTAAAGAAATTAATGCGTGTTCGATACCTTTCTAGCCATTTCCATTGCAAGTAGCGTTTGAAGTACATGCTCTCAAGGAAAGCATTGAATGGGTTTTGACTCAGTGTGTCTTTCACAACCCTGAAATTGAAACACACCCATGTAACCCTCACGAAGCTGTTGATTGTCTTCGCTTGCCATATCACAATACATTATTAATAGCATTCATTATGGGCTTCCTAATCACAATTCAAGTACAAGTACTGTAATGTAAACTGAATATTTCTTTCCTCCAGTACGATTTTTGCATGATACAATTCTACAAATCCGCATTAGAGTTCCTTGAATTATCGGGAAAACTGTTATTATAATAGAATCAAAATTAGAAAGTACCGTCTGTACGCCTCATATCAAGGTTTGCATTATCGTTCTGAGGAATTTCCTTCTTTGAAATTTTAGCACGAAGAATGTATATAAATCGACTGACATTTAAAGACCTTCTCGAGGTTTATTTTCATCACCCAAGATTAAACGGCAGAGCCTGGCGGATAAAGCATTAAGGATACTCACTCTGAACATTTATTGAAGAGTTCTCTGCTGGCACTATTTTGAGTAAGCAGCTCTCTGCAATCTGCGATAATGGTTCCGTTCACCTGACTCACAATCGGTGAAGACTGCACGGGATAAAACAACAATCTGTTATCCTTTGAAGAAGGCACACTATTTTTTATTTGGATACTCTCATGATCTTAATATAACTAGGTGACAAATGTCAGAATTTTTTTACAGAGAAAACTGCATTTATTTGATAACATTACCTCCGCTTTAAGATATTTGTCGTAGATTTCGTGAGCCAATGCGGTTCGTTGTTCATCTAATGTGACTTCATAGTCGCCCTGGGGTAAATTTAAGAATAAGGTAACATGGAGAATAAACGATGAAAATCTACGTCACCACATCCAATTCACAGTAAACAGGATTAGTCTTACTGCTGCATTTTTTTTTACTTCCGGGCATATATTTCAATTCTGGAAACCTTTAGCTGTCAATAATTTATTGATTCCGAGTTCATTTGGAAATTTATAATATCTGATGGATATTGTGAACAGTATTAGGTCAGACTTTTCTGTTAAATATGCAACTTTTTTTCAAAACACAAATCAAACATATAACAATCAACAATAACACTGTTCAGGTAAACATTTTCTGTCATTTTAACATGCATTTTCACCAGTCTTTTAAATAAGGTGCAGCACAAAGTCTAATGTATCGTGATAAAGTCTTCATCTTTAACCGTACAACTAAAAGTAAGAAAAGATCATGATGAAGATGACAGACGCCAGGAGAATCAAGCTGCACAGCTTTCTCAATTGTAATGTAAGCCCCCCCCCCCCCCAATACCTTCCCCTACTCTAAATTCACAGGCAACACCTGAAAGGGCAGCCTGTGTAAAGACAAATGGGAACATCGTATTAAAAGTGAAGCACTTCACTTTACTTTTTGGCGTGTGTTAACGACAATAATAATATCTACCAACGTTTCACAACCCTTCACCAGAACATCAAATTAATTACAGCAGGAGCAATTTATCGCAGTTAATTTAGGGACCAACTTCCATTGATAGTTAATATGTCTACGATTGCTCAACTGGATAAGCTACTGCAATAATACTTATTACAAAATATGTTATCACTAGATTTTTCTTTTTATATTTGTTTGGCTCCGTATTTGAGTATAAATTATTGTACTTGTTCCAGAAAACGTGTTTTGCCTGTATTGGTAATCGTATTATCCTAAACAATCGTTGTCACAATCACAGTTTTAGCATCCTCGGAATCAGTTTAAAGCAATCAATACTACTGATGCTCGTTCAGTTCGATACCAAATTACATGTATTAAATGTTTCCTGTGGTCTGGTTTCAGTTCTTCCCATTGTTAGATTTTTTTTAAAATTGCTTCACAGTTACTAAACGATGTTGACACTATGCACAGAAGATGATTCTGATATTTATTTCATAATAGAAACCGCCAACAAAATGTTAACTGTTGTTCTTCAGTCTGTTTTAGTTTCACTGCAAAACATGACGCTGACATTTTACCTATCTTTAATGACCTAGGTTTTAATAGTGTAACACCGTGTAATTAAAATTTGTGGCCACAGATGGATTTCTTGCATTGGAATACATTAATACTGTTTTCTTGTTACTAAAGCTAATTTCGCTACTTCTATCCTTGATGAAATGGAAACAAAAATAAAAAGATTCAGACAATTGTCCATTTTCAAAAACATTTCCAATATACTGTAAACTTAAATGAGTAATTTATTTGAAAATTATCTCCCACATATTTTCACAGAGTTTAATGTACCTTATGCAGGGTTATTGCTGATTGGCGACTTAATTTAATATTAGCTTCGCGGTGATCTTTCCCTCAACACTGATTGAAAGTCTCAAGAAATACTTACCACTGCGTCAAGGAAGTTAATGGATTTCTTGTAATCTGGTTGAGTTTCACAAAATTGACGGAAAAGCTCTCTTCCGATCGGTTGTTGCTCAATGATGTACTTGTAAGATAATGCTGTGGATAAGAAATCGAGTCATTCTATTATTGTTTGCCCATATCAGTGTCACGCAGCAGTTAATCCCAAAGCAAGTAGTTCTCAATTTATCTATTAAACCCTTTCACATCAAATTAGACGCTGCTCGTCAAAGTTAGAAACATGGAATGCTTTCTGAAATGAAGTGTTGAATTGTTCTTCATTTATGTTTGTTTGAAAAGAAAAGCTTTGGAGAAAATTAGTTTAGAAAATTATTGAAAGATATCAAAGGATATGGTTTAGAGTAGTACAGAACACCCCCCCCCCCCTTCCAAACACGCACACACGAATACTCTCCTTGCTGTCTTTGGACGCCAGGTTTAGCAGCTTACAAATCATTCATTTGCAATGGAAGAAAACTAGAATGAACATTTCAAAAATTTATCCTTCTTTCATGTCAAAGCAAAACAACTTTTTATACCGAGCTACAAAACCATTCTAAAACTACAAGCTGCATTTATCTGGTTACAACATATCTCTTCCAAATTTCCGACTTTAGTGCACATGTTAATGCATATACTTAAATTTCTTGATTTCTTAGTTTACATAACTGTACTGAACATTACAGAAGTAAATTGCAAACAACTGCACTGGGTCCCATTCACAAGAATTGAAAATATGCAAATGAAATTGCTCGATAGAAGCGAGTATTCGTTGTGAACAAACTGAGGGTTTCCACTTTATTTCTGTCCAGAAATGGCAAGACTTTTCTAGCATTTTTTCCATTTTACCCGACTTTTCACCTTTTTCAGAAATACAACTAATATTTGTATTTTTACATGGTTTTCTGATCTAATTTTCCTTGCCCTGTCCGTGGCATTTCCCGCCCGGGTGGGGGGGGGGGGGGCAGGGGGCACCCTGGTCCTGGCTACCCCCCCCCCCTGGTGAACAGACAGACAAACTGAAAATATTACCTTCCCGTCGTACTTCGTACGCGGGCGGTAACAAGAATGACATCACTACTCTTCCAAATCTATTGATTCTTCACGTTGAACCAACAGTCCACAGGCCTGTATCGCAAACAGTTAACTCCACTGAATGCGCGAAAAATGTAAAATATTCTAAAACGGAATAAGAAAAGATATCCTAATCTGTCAGAAGGCGACACTCACAAGCTTTTTGTTTGTTTCCACCCTTTTACTTTATACATATTATTTCAACCATTAAGAGGTTCAAAGTAGCCGGGAGATGCAGGTGACACACCGTCTGAAATTGTGCCACGTAAAAACGAGGGATAAGTACTGCAGCCTCTCTTCCTTGAATGGCTCACAATGCATCTCTGTTCACCGAGCGCGTTTATTTAAAAGCATTACAAATATTGTAAGCTTCCCTCAAAAGGTCAAAATTGAAGAGAAAATGCCAGATTAGCCCAAAGGGAAATCACGGTAAACATACTAACAGATCCTCATTTACATTTCGAATCATGTGTCTTGTGGGTTTTTTTTTTTTTTTTTGTTGAGTTTTCCATCAAAGATAACTACTTCTTTCACAAATTTTGGTGGCACAATGAACATAGCGTGGATTTATTTTTAGTACTTTTGACGTTGTTTACATAGAATAACCCTACACCTGGATCATTAAACGAGAGAAATCCATTTTGTACGAGTGGGCTCTTTGAGCAGACAGTTGCGATAATTTAACAACCTATCTACTCTCGTAGTCGACAGCAGGTGCACACAAAATCCGAATAATCAAGTTGGCATTGATAGCTAGCCATTCCCAGTTCTGTGATCGTTCCAAAGATATTTGCAAGAAAAGCCGAGAGCAATTGGGGGGAATCTAGTGACACTTCTGTAACATTTCACCTGAGAATATTTCCAGATCCCGCAGACATCATGCCGACTACTATGGATATTTTTAATGGATTTTCTCACAATACTTAGAAAATCTGCCTGGGAAATAGACCCGCTGCAAAATGCTGTTCAGCTATGGCGTATCATGCATTGATCAATGTTAGACAAAAAGCATCAAAGAGTTCTTTCGTAAAATTCGCTTTCGTAACCAGAGATTTTACATGTGTTGAAATAGGTTGCTACATGCAGACTCCTGTATCTCAATGACACTCAACAGTCTACACTCGGTAGTGCCTGCGAATGTTTACGCAAAACACGCGGAAAAAAGGGGTTTCTGGTGCTGTAGTATTAAAACACTAGTTTTAAAATGAAGTTGCCATGTTAGGGATTTTTAGGTCTCCAAGACGTTTAAAACATTTTAAGCCACAGGCACTTTAAGAATTTTCACATAGAAGGATCATATTTATTAAACTGGTCATAATCAACTGGAATTTATTACTCAGGCAAAATACATACGTAACAATGAATTTGGAATCCACCCAAAGAACTTTATCTGCCTGCTACGTTCGTTCTGCTGAACTCAGAACTATTAACCACTCGACCAATCTACTGTTTACTCACTTGAAGCTGTCTCTTTTGTGCTTTATGGCACCAATAATGTGCATGATTGCTACACTGACGACATTACATACATATTCAGACTTCCAGGGAACAATTTCCTTTGCATTTTTTACACGTTTTACACTACACCCCGTACACTATCAGTCAACAACAATAGAATTCACAGTGAATTAACTCAGATTGAAAAATTAATCCAGAATCATTTGTGCTTTCAGTTGATTTATTGTTGGTAATGCACCTTCTTTTTCCTTCAAATTATAATTATCATGCCATACATGTATGTGCATATCAATTTCCGTGAAAATTGATTTCCCTCTACTGTAACTAGTAATGTGTCAGACCTGTCACTTTGTAGTTACTGTTGTGTAACTTTCAGGTTGTCCGTGAGGAATTTTTTAACGTAATGTACCTCCAATGTAACTCCACATAGCATGACTGGTTGTGGGTGGCTTGGATAAAATGTGGGTTTAAACCATTATACTTTACGGTGATCAGCCAGCCAGAAATACTTTTAACCTTACTGAATGGTCATCATCTCCAACAACGACACAAACCAGTGGCACCACAACCAAAAACTAGATAGCAAGTTATACATTTTCAGGTGTTCTCGGGGGTGAAGCGTCACTTTGCAACTCTGAAGTGGGGAGTGGGTGGGGGGTGACACTTTGCAAATTTGTTGTTGTTGTTGTCAGAAAAGCGTGAGGGTCGTTGGACTTAGGGATTTACCAGTTTTGGACTCTGGACCAAAACTTAGACCAACCCCCTCGAAATATGAGACTATGTGCGATTTCAGCAGTTTTGAATTAAGAACAAAGTTGGAAATCACCCCTACTCCCCCCCTCCCCCGGACCAAATGTGGGACTTTCGGGATTTTATCAGTTTTTGACTTAGGAACAAAAGTGGGAGTCGTGGGGGAGGGGGGTGTCAAATGACAAACCACACAGTGGTTGTACTATAGTGCCGTGTTTATTCAAGGCATTACAAGGGATCAGATGCACACTGTTCAGGAGGGCAACTAGGGAGTGGTGGCTGGCCGGTGCACTTCCCTATATATTGGGAGGGGAATGGCCTTGAACTTAATGCATGCTTGGCCACAGTCCGACAGTGGGAAAACCTGCCCCTCCCCCTCCCCCGTCTTTTTGCTTCAAATTGTAATGCCTTACAAGTACGTGCATACTTGCCGTGTAAAACATATTTTTCATTTTGTGAAATAATTTCTCCTGACCAATCCAAAATTCTGCATTCTCCCTGAATTTCTGGTACAATGTTTTCCCCTGACAGCAAAAAATTCTCTCATTTGTCCCTGTTCCCCTGTGCTAGTGGAAACCCTGTACAAAAGCCAGTTGCAACCAAAGCCCCGGCAGATCCTTTGTGGTTTTTGGCAGTTTTGGATACATTCCATCTGTTTTCCCATCAGGAAAAAGAGTATCCAAATTCATTGCAATCCTGACAAGCCGTTAGATGGTGTGCTTTTAATACACAAACCCTTTCCTGCTACCTGGCGACTTGGAAACGATTGACTGTTGCAGTCATCAGTCACCTAATTCTTAACACGTAAAAGACGCTTTCAATAACACGAAACACACCAAACATTTAGTAAGGCCAGGAACGTCTCCAATGCGTTTCTATTTCATGTCCACGTATTATTCGAAAATGTAAGCATTAAAAATATACTAACGTATTTTGTTCTTGATATCCATACAAACAGAAATGTGTGGGAACCTCAAGATTTGTTTCCATTTCTTACTCTTTCCTTTTCTCTTTCCACCACCACCTGCAACAAAAAAGGTCAAATCACTGTGCTACCATCTGTGTTTGAAATCATAGTAAAGATTAAGTGGAGCTGACTTCTGAAAGTTTCGATGATGTCTCCAGAGACTACTAAGTAGTACTTTGAATATTTTTAATTAAAGATTTGGAAGGATTTGTTTTCGGGTTGTAGATCTACACTGGGAAGGCCTATGGTTCAAGCACAGTAGGCTCGTGGTTCAGACCTTCGATGTGGTCAGTTTGTCATGGCAAATATTCGTTTACAAAGCTATTCATATACTGCACAATCTACTTGGAAGCTTATAGTTTCAATTAAAAATGCTAGTTACATTCTGACAGATGGTCTTCAGATTTCAAGGAGCAGAATGTTTAATTTTACACAGATCTAGACGGATGTAAACACTGCTTTATTATGGGAGAAAATCGCCATATAAAAGACTCACCTTCTCTCGCTTTTAGGTACACAGTGTTGGCTACTATATTTTCCAGTTCCATCTGTCCCTTTGGTTGGGATTAGGGATCAAATGGGTCTTAATTGACCCACACTTTTTCGCCCTCAATTCTACAATCGGGTGTGTCAGAAGACCCAACAATATGGCTGCTCTGGCTGTGACGTCATGCTGCTGAAGCTGGATAATTGAGAGGATAGACTTACAATAGGCTTGTCAAAATATGAAATTCTGTTTTCTGTTTCTGTGTGAACTCGGCGTATAACAAAAACTGACGAACATGGCTATTTGGTTACCCATTAGCCGTCACAGTATGTCAGTGGAAGAACAGGGCCCCAGGAACTGATGTGCAACTAACAGATCAAGTTATATTGTCAAAAAGAAGTCAAACAGATGGACTATGGAGGAGGTTCACAAAAAAAAAATTGACATGATGAGGCTCACACATATTGACATCAGTTTTAACATCACATATTAAGGTCATCAAATTCTCCATTTTTGAAAAAAAATAATTCAAATGACTTGATGCCACAGTCCACAGTCCTAAGTGACAAAGTCATAGAAATTTGTGCCCTGTTAGCAGCCCTTGTAAAGATTTTCTAATTTTGACATTACATACCCTTAGAGCATCCTTACATTCATCTGGTACATACATAGTAGGAGGCCACTAACTGTGGCCAAAACTTGAGATAAAATTTTCCATCACATCCACATACTTTATCCATTTTCATGGATGTTAGCACTTGAAATAATTCTTCTTCAGTAAAATCCTCTTCTAGCCTCAGTTCTTACTCTGAGAGGAAGATACTGGAGTTATTTTGAATGTTAAACCTCACATCTGAGTTCAAACTGTATAACTGTGAATAAAAATCTGTCTGTCTGCCTTACATTTGGAGTACATCATTTTGTTCATATAGTTGCATTTACTAAGCCCAAAAAAAATACCTAGTACTCCTTTCTCCTTCCTTCAAATTACAAGCTCTACATAGAAAAGCTGATTTCTCGGCATCAGACTCCAAACTACTATCAATAGCTACGTGAACTCTTCTATATGTCATGCAATAGCAAGGCTGCATCCTTTTCTTGTGGACTACAAACTATGTGTTAAGGTAGACTCCTTGAGAGCCTGCCTGCAGCAGTGGTTCCCTCACCAAGGCATGGGAGGACCTATGTTACAGAACCCCATCTGGTATGTGGACAGATATATCATATCATTGTGAACTCTCCAAGATGGAATCATGTCTATTTGATGCAGAGGCCTCCCCAGCCAATCAGAGGCTTTCCCACCATTTAGCCTGGAACATTCCTACATATGACTGCATCATGACATCATGCCTCCTATGAAAAGGAGTGCATCTTTGAACTTGCAGCACTTGACATTTGACTTTCTTGATGTTCACATCAGAGGGTCATTCTCTCATAGTTTACAAGGAAAGGGAGCATCTCTCAGGTACAGTGACTCCTTCAAACAAGAAGCTGCCTTTCTTTCATTTCACCACCTTTAAACTCAGTCTGTTCAAGCTGTTGTCTTTGCCCGTGTACCCACCATCAGCCTTGTCTGGTTGGAGAGAAGGTTTATTTTCATTTTTGTAGGAGGCTTGAGAAGTTGCTCTACAATGTGGAGGCACCCTCCAACTCTCCTTGTTGCATCCCAACTTTTGGTTTCCCTGTGTGGGCAGCCTTGGGAAATGAATAAAACTCTTTTGGTAAGGCCCTCAGTTGTCTATTTGTAATATGGTAAAGGAGGGGGTCCTTTTTCATTAATACTAGCCCTTTCCTGCCATGTGATGGGAAACTTTATAGGTCCACAGGTAATGGTCACTGAAATGTCATAATGTCCTTATGACAGTACAAATGATGTCATTTCTTCCCAAAACCTTATATGAAGCCTGTGCAATCATTCTTTCCAACACAAATGCACTAGGTTTCAAGGAGACAACACTGTTTTTTACTTTGAGTTGCATGGGCCTCAGGTAGGTAGGTTTTATTTAGTTTGCTTTTTATCCTAATTTAAATAGATTTGGCATTCATTTCAATAAGTTGCAGTATTTTAAAGAAAGTCTTTTTCTTTATTTTGGACAGGATTTTTGTAGTTTTCTTTAGAGAATAATTAAAGCCAATAGGATAAAGTCCAGTGCTTCTTGACAAGCAGAGAGTTAAATAAATATTGTTTCCAAACACTACCTTGCTTACTTTAACCACGGTGCCAAAATACTGCATAGTGTGAACCCACCACATATTATTGCCAGAGGCACAAGTGGCCAAGACAGTTTGCCCCTCAACCGAGTCTTTCTCATATGCCTCATTGGGTAGGCATGAGTGCTTTCCTACCATCTTTCTCTTTCACAATACCAGTACAGGTGTAAGGATGCTTCAGCCCCATGACTAACAATGGCATCAAAGGTAAACCAATCTGGTGTACTGCCAAAGCCAACAACCACCACCTCCTCTACAGTTTGTGAAAAGAGTTCAATATTTATCAGATTTTGTGTATAAAATGGGTTGATGGGGTATTGTTTCCTATCATACAGGAAACAGTGTTGGCTTATGGCATACTAAATAACATGAACATGTGAAAATATGGCTGTGAAACTTTAAAGATGATTCATTTCCACCTGATGATGACCCAAAATGATTCATTGTCTTGTGGTGGTGTGATTCTTTTGATGGACGGAGTGCGTATATGTGGAGACCAATTTCACCAGATTCTTACGGATATGAGTATTACAACAGAAATGCCATTCCAATTCATGATAACCCAACACTCATCAGCCAAAGGACCATGGACCATGAAAGTACAGGGTAAAAATTTTAAAGTAATATAAGTTGGATATAGCATGGTGTGTGAAAGGTGTTGGTATTGTAATGTGATCAGGTTAAATTCTTGCATCGGCTGCTATTCTAAATTATATCCTACTTGCTTTTATGCTACTTGGGTTGTAGTTTATGCTTTGTGGCTAATGTAAAAATTCTCTTTTTGTCATGTATTGTATTACATTTAAAAACCCACTTATTTTGTAACTTATAATTTACACCCTACTTCTTCCTAACAGCACAAAAAGGAAGCACACTTTTGATTACCATTGTAAATACACTAGATCTATTTTCACTAATTTTAGCTAATTTTGTGTCATTAAACTTTCATTTCAATGTATTTTTCATCAACCTCATGGCTAACTCTGTGACCAGTATGATAATCACTCTAATGTGAGTCTCTGGATGAATGCTAATCAGATTAGTATAAACTTGGACACTGGACACAAATATAAATGGAAATGTTCAATAATTTTCGAAAATAAAATTTATTTTTAAAATTTATGAATAAATTGACTACGTCTTGTGGATTGTACAAAGTGTTTTTCTTTTTTTAATTTTAGGAATGTTTCAAAACAATAATTTATTGAAAATTTCGAATTATATTCACTTCAGTTGTTACGGAAAGTTCTTTGTTCATTCCTAAGTTCATTCCTACCACACTTCAAATCCTTTTGCTTTTAGGCTTGCCAAAGGAATGGGGTCTGTCAATGTTTGATTATTGTAAGGAATCAGTTTTTTGGGTTCCTTTTTGTGTTGTTTGCATAAATGTTGTAATTTAGCATATTCGTTTCTGGGTTTTACAAAAATTTGGAAAAATCATTAGTTCTAGTAAACTGTATTTTAAATAAGATTAGAGACACTGAAGATGATTATCATTTAGTAATAACTTTCTTTTGTCCATTTCAGATTTTACACCTTTGGCCAATGGTCTATGAAAAGACATGTGAAAGAGCTTGATAGTTTGATTTGGAGAAACATTGGGACTTGTACAGACAACCCACAAAATACACTAAATGAAGATGCAGCAAAGCAGTTGGGGGATAACCCAATAGGTGTGATTGAAGCATGTGAAAAGCTAGGAATGCCGTGGGACAGAATATTTGATCAGATTAGAGACTGAGCAGAAAGTATTGAATTTTAAATTTGGATGTTGTAGAGGGGGGAAGGTTTCTATCATTACTAATCATTACTTTTGACTTTCAAAAATAGTATGTCATTAAATCTGTGATTATATTCTGTTCTGTTGTTGTTTTTTTACAAAATTAGAAAGAGTACTTCTGGTCAGAAGGCAACTGATGGATTGCTGACCTACTGACAACAAACAAGTTGTGACCACAAGGATTTCCTCCAGGATTATGGGTCACTATAACCAGGAAACCAACAACAAACACTACAAGTGAAATGAAGGCATACTCCAACATGTTCTACTTGGCCCACAGAGAGCAAGATGTTGTCAAGATGTACAACCAGGATGGGAGTATATGGGTCACCGGTATTTCAGCTGATTTTGTTAACCACATGAAACAGGAATAAATGTCATAAACATTTCGAAATGAAGTATCGTAAATAAAAATAAATTTTTGAGACATATTTCAGACTGAAGGAGAGGTATCATTTTGAAAAATTCCAAATTTTTGTTTAGTTTAGTGATGAAAAAGAGGTTAAAATTTTGAGAAAGTGTGCAAATTTTTCCCATTTTTATGTCTGTATGTAAAACTGTTTTTGGTTGTTTCTTTTTGTTTATGATGTACAATGAAAATGTATTTAGCCAGGAAAAAGACATTATAATTTTGGACAAACAGGGCAAATGTTTCTTGTCATATTGTCATAGCCAGAACCCAGTAGCACTAAGCAACCCCAGTTCATCATGATTAAGTACTGAGCAACCATAATCCCAAACATGTGAAGTGACCAAAGTGGGCAGCAGTCATGCTTGGATGACCTACCCACTTAGCGCCCTCTGCCAGGGTGTACTACTAGCTGTGATACCTGTTACTTAAGATACTCGTTAGCCCCTTTGGGCCTGATTTTATGTATTGCACTATGAACCTGTAACTACCAACCGAAGTACTACAATAAACACCTACTGTACAGATATCTCAATAATGTATTTGAGTTATCGATACAGTCTGCCGAGACAATCACACACGCAGATATTGGTATGTCAAACGAATACGGTAACTACTGAACATAACTGTATCAAGAGACGTATCAGATATGTCTATATATAAAACTGTTTTTGGTTTGGAAATTTTACAAATATTTTGGAACAGAAGTAAGTAAATAACTTTTAGATAGAAATTTAGAACAGAAGTAAATTTATGTACCTACGAAGGGCAGGTTTAAAATTTGAAAAGAATGGAAATTTGAGTTCAAAAGAAAATGTTAAAAACTTGTATAAAGACTGTTTTTAGTTTTTTTTTGTTTTTTTACATTTACAAACCAAATGTATCTAGCCAGGAAGAAGATGTGTGTTAAAATTTAGATAAAAAAGGCAAATTTTCATTCTTGTTTTCTTTGTATCTGGATCACTGTTTTACTGTCACATGACAATGTATCTCTACTATGTATGTGTTATGAAATCATTGTGTTATTTTTCATGTAAAACCCATGTTTTTTTGTACAAAATTTAAACAGATGCTTTACAATTTTGAAGCAAAGAGATTTTGCATGTTTTTTAAAATTTCATCTTTTTGGGTTGGTAAAGAATTGAAAACATCAAAAAAGTCATCGTTTTTTGTATACAAAGGAATATTTTAGACTGTGTTGGTCTTTTTATTTTATTTTGAATTGGAAAAATAAATTTGTGTTTGAACAATCCTTGATTATTTGGCTCAAATAAATTTAGTAAATTTGTTCAAATTTAGTATAGCTCGGGATGGAAAAAGGGTAATATTTGATCTCAGGAGAAAAAAAATGATAGATAATAAATAGAAAGGTTGCACTCACCCCTTCTGTTGAGTCTTTGATTTGCAAAGGAGTTTGTAGATTCAGTGACTGTTTCGAACATTGCTGGTGAAAACATGTGTTTGAAGAAAAGAACTGGTTCGCTTTCCCCATTATCAAATAGAATTTGTTGTTTGCCTAGAAATGGTCCATATTCTGGTCCAGAATCTTGAGTATCTCCAAAGCAAGTCCACTTCCACCCTGAGAAAAAGTCATCCTGATCTTCTGGATCGCCAGCATAATTGAAAATAGGTGTTTCTTCTAATCCATATGAATTTGGTTCCTCATTGACTCTTTTTAGAGGTAGCAGTATGATATCACTGGAACCATCTTCAGATTCAATATCAGAAAGTATTGGTGGTGGATCAAAGTCTTGATTTTTGGAACTGTCTTCAGAATTTACGGATTCATCAGAGTCACTAGGAGAAATTAGTTCACACTGGGTAGCCATTGAAACTTTGGCTCTGAGTGCCATGTGCATGCATATGTGGAATTGGCACTTTTTGCAGGAATTTGGGGTCAGAAAGTGACATAAAGCCACAAAAATGTGGCAACAATGATAGCTTTGTATTTAGAAAATAAATGCGTAAAGATTTGTGATAAGAAACTGTTGTGATTTAATAGTAGAGATGAGTTCCGATATTTTGGTTACTAGCACTTCTCGACAGTTTGGGAAATTTCTGAAATTTCGGAAGTGGGTACTCTGTGCTGAGCTAAGATTTTACGTGGGCACACGAAGAGTTAATATTAAAGTATCTTCAAAGCATTACTTTCCAGATGCAATCAAATACGGCACTGACTTTATCTGCAAATTTCTTGATGCTGCTTAGAAACTACCATTCCACAAATAGCTCTTAAATTGAGAGCAATTTCCTTTCAGCTCCAATTTAATGCAATTTATGGAAAAGATCACACAATGAAGCCACAAATCTTATATTTGAAAGGGTGATGTAGCACAAGGCGATGAATACTAGCCGATTTATCTCGAAAAAGACTTATCATTCCATTGTAAATCTTCTCTGAAGAACCTGCCTCTGAAGAAAAAAGGTGTTCGAATAGTTTTCTGCTTATCCAGTTACGGAATTTAGCAACAACTTCTGGTTGCAATACAACACAATTATTGGTTGCTTTCTAAAGGGATTGGCATTCAACTTTTGAGTGACTTGGTGAACAGTCGAGTTTTCCCTAAATAGAGCAGAACTTTCAGTGAATACAGGGAATCTGAAAAATCACCGAAGCATGAATTGGGATCAATTTAACTGTCTTCTCTGTCAGCCGTGTCTCTGTGGTATAGTGGTAGAGTCTCTGTCTCTCACACAGGGGATAGTGGGTTCGAGCAATCCTTTTTTTTTTAATATTATTTTGTCGCTGAATTCAATGAAAGTATTTAGGGAAAACTCGAGTATTATTCTTCCAATGACCATCAAAAGGGCTTGTCACGTGATTTATCCCGCTTTTACGTCACTTTTTTTCGTCAAACACAGGTTCTAGAATGGTAGAAGATACACAATGGAATGATAAGTCTTTTTCGAGATATATCACGTACATCAGTTTAAAGGTCATTCTGTCAACTTCCGTTAAAATAGCACAGCAGTGTACGTCGGCTCTACGAAAATGAAAAAGACGGAACTTTTGGGAGAATTGATTCTGATTTAGTTAGATCTTAAACCAGACTAGCTCGCTCCCGTCCTTTGTACGGATATCGTTTTGTTAAATTGTCGTTTTGTTTAACTTGGTTGCTGAATTTTCAAGTCCAGGTAGTCAAAATCATTTTTCTTATACAAAACTAAGAAAAGATGTATTGATATTTTCATGTATTTGAAAATCAGGTGAAACCTAAGTACTAAGGCTTAAGATAAACTAATTCGAGCTTAATTCACATATAATCCGATCAGGACAGCTTGTGTGCAATCGATCAGGACAGCTTGCGTGCAAATCTTCAATTTACAACTTGAAGATGTTCGTGTTTCACGAAATGAAAAGAAGTCTCGGCAGTATCCGGCAAAACATCTTGAGCTACATCAAATTAATTGAGACATGAGGGAAGGCTGGTCTGGACTTAGCTGCTAACATTTCAAACCCAAAGAATTGGGATTTACAGCTATAACAATCACTATGATTCTATCTTTTTATCATTTACATTTGAGAACAAATCAAATGGTAATGAAGTATAAATGGAGACACAACGGCCCGAATAGAATTGTGCTTAGTCATAACTTAAAATAACAACACCAACAATGGTAACAGAGGATGACGCGCCAGACAAAATCACAAGGGGGTACCTCTGAGGAAAACTGTGAAGTGGTGAAAATAAATCCACAATAATTTAACTAAAAACGGTTAAACTAATATGTCAACTGTTATTTGAGTGTCCGTCTACATTTGATAAAATTTCTACACTCAACTCGGTGTTCATTCTCCAAACCATTCAAATTTATTGCCTGAATATGAAATTTAATACACCAGCAATTAATGATTTTTTTAACATAATTTTAATCATAATTTTTGGCACCATGGAATAATTAAGTTGTTTCTTTCACCCCATTCTCTCCTTAGCTCTCAATTATGTTTTGTTGAATATTGAGGTATGGACAAGGGCATTCATTTTGCCCTTGGCCAACACTGAAAGAGGGGTCGCGCACATATTAGGAAAATGTTTTGGCTGTCTTATGATAATTAAGTGGGCAGTCAGCTGATCTGCTTATCAGTGACAATCAGTAACAATCACCATGGACTAGTCGGTCGCCAAGCACCACAAGTAGTTCAATGTCTGTATTTCATGAAAGCAACTTTTTCATATTCCGATGACGAATTCGTGTTTGACTTCGGTTTGACTTTTGTGACATTCCCTCCAGAAAATCTCATGTGCATTTACCAAGATTCCTACCATATCATAGTATTTGTAAGGAAGGTTCTTAAGTTCGGGTACTTGATGGCAGCTGGGCTTTGTGGACAAATTTGTCCTGCTGCAAAATGTTCTCAACACAATTTGAGAGATATTTTTCGGATTCACTGCAGTTGTAATGCAATGTAAAGTACAATTCATTGACTCCAGACCAAATTCCAAATACAGCATGCCAAATCCAATAATTTCATTTTCTTCATTAGATTGAATGAATTAGAGCCTAATAGCTTTACAAATACTGTTTGTTTTGGTTTCTAGTTGGTTACAAATGATCCAATTTCGTGCAGACCCAAAAAATGAAAAGCTGATTAAAAATGTATGTTCACACAGAGAAGACCAAATTTTCTCTTGATGTTTGTTATCACTTAAAGTGAACAAGATCAAGAAAGTAAAACAAAAACAACTGGAATAGCAAGTGTACATATCACTTTGCCACATATTAACACTTTCTTTGCTGTCTCTTTTGAGAAAACAGCTTCATGTTTGATAAGAAAACGAGGGACATCATAATTTGTTCTGGATATCCTTGCGCTGTAAGTTCTCCAGTGGAAGCTCCATTTTCAAAGTAAGCACACTCTGCGCCAAGTGAAAATCATAAGTTCAATTTAACCTCCCCCCCCCCCACCCCACCCTCAAAGCAAGCTCTTCTTACTAAAAGACGTCACGCCAATTTGAAGAAATGGCAAGAACATAATAAAACAAGAATGTTTACCAGTGTTGTGTCATGCCTCATTCGATTCTGTGATTTTCTTTAGCTAAGCAGATGAAGAGATTAATTGATCAAGACATCAGAACGAAAGAGTGAGTGAGAATGAGATGGCGGACGGGGTGGAGGGGGCAAAAAAATCGAAGTTGCTCAGAATGTCCCTAGACAAATTTTGGTTTTGAATTTTTTCAAATCTGATGATATTTTGGAAATCGGAAAAAAAAAATTACATACACGCACATACAAACGGACACCATAGTGACCAGATAAGTCGTTCCGCTCTTAAGAGACGGCGCAACTAAAAATTATGTCGTGACATCGCTATCCTATGAAATAACGCCACTGATAAATGTTTATCTATTATAAAACAGCCAAACCGTTTCCAAAAAATCGCAGTACCCCATCCAATGACTAATCTGACTGTAAATGTGCCAGCAATAACTAACCATTCATCATGGCTAATAGACTAATTTCAAAACACGAACAACCATCAAATTCCTTATTTCAGATTTCACTGGTGGTTTTCGAATTCTTCATTCTCACACAAAATAGAACAGAAAATACAAAACTGTTAAAAGTTCAACCAGTCTGTCACTGTGCGGCGTGCAATGTTTCTTATGTAATGAACTCCTATTTCACGTCCGATCTATGCCAATTTAGAAATGAATGAGTCGTATCACAACAGGTAATATGTACTTGGTCTCGATATACCCCGTCACAAATCTTTCATAAACCTGACATTTTAATTTCATGATAGATATACGTAAAGAGACAAAGCTGAAATTTAATGTCTAGAAATCTTCACTATAATATTAAAAACCAAACGATGTAAGTCTTTCCAAAATCTTGACGTAACCGATTTTCATGGCAGAAGAAGAAAATTCTTCGCAACCAAAAGGAAATCAAATGCAATCCGATCATGTTCATTTCCAATAAAAATCAATCTTTGTTCCAATGATATTAGATCTATGTTCCACGTTCTTACTCATGAGCCAACATTATCAAATTTGTGCTAACTTGGGGAACTTATACTTTCGCAAAAATTCAAAGTTTTCCATGAACAGGCATGAACACGCGGAAATCGGAAATCAGAATCGACGCAGAAAAAGTTCCAATGAAATTTTGTCTTGCTAAAGTTCCCAATTTACTAAATAAAAGTGATTTTCCGTGATTTCTATAATTATACCTGTTAATCTAAGATGTCTCTCGACTGAAGGTATTTTAGTAGCTTTTTGTATTATTTCAAGTTAGTTATATGTGAATTCCCGCAGTACAAATTGATTTGTGATGAGCCAAAAGAGCATTGAATTGTAGAACAATTGGATAGATTTTTCTACCAACAAAATACCATCAACAAGTAAATTATCTGCAATATGAAACTACATTACATTTTACGTTAGCTAAGGAGACATTTCGGCCATTCCTAAAAATATTTGCGAAGCTGGCAAAGCATAACAAAAGGCGGGCTACAAAAACGAGTTTTTCGCAAAGGAACATTTCCCAGAATCTAGCAGAAATTTTAATCATTTTGACGATATTCTGCTGAAATATTTTATCTAATTTATAACCCTTTTCCTTTCCCACAATATTTTGTGACTGTATTCCAATCGCAAACTAGAGTTCTATGTGGAGAAAGAAAACGCCCTCCACTTGCGGATGTAGGAAAGTGTGTATCAGGTGCTACCGATAATTTTGTAAATTTACTACAGACAAGAAAGTCATCCTGCATAACGCAAGAGGCATACCGCCCGCCACGTTGCTAGTGATCGCACTTCTGTCATATCCGGGGGAGGGGTACCTCATCCCAGCAGGGGGTGTACCCCATCCTGGAACCCCCCCCCCCCCGGCTGGACCTGGCTCAGGTAACCCCCCTGGCTTGGATACCCCACCCCCAGCTCAGGTACCCCCTGGCTCAGGTACCCCCCATGCCCCTGGCTCGGGTACTGCCCTCCCCCCGGCTGGGACCTGTCCTGGCCGGTGTAACCCCCCCCCCCCCACCCTGTGGACAAACACCTGTGAAAACAGTACCTACCCTTATACCACATACGTGGGCTTAATAACAAAAATGCTTACCAGCATTGTGTCACGCCCTATCGGATTTTATGATTTAGCTGGCCAGATAGACACATAACTAGATAGCTGAATAGACTGTACATAGCTCGCTAGATGGGCTGGCTAGCTAGATAGGTAGCTAGTTACCTAGACAGAAAGCTCAACAGCTACATAGATATGTAACTACCAGATGGACAGAGAGCTCTCTACCCAGATGGATAGCTACAAAGGGAGATATAGGAAGACAGATAGATAGGTAGGTGCTATGATAGATAAAGCAAGGAAGCGTCCAAGCAAACAACCCTGCTAAAGCACGCATGGATAGCATGGTCACCAGGTTAGTCGTTCCGCTCTTAAGAGCCGGCGCGACTAAAAATCAAACTCTGACACAAGCTTTACGTCCCTCATATTAAGACAAAAGGGACGTGAGCATCGAAGAGAGCTCAACAAAATGCTTCAGATACATTGACATAAAAAAAATTGGCATTTTGAATATTCGCAGAAGTAGATCTAAATTAGCTGTTCCATTTAAAAATTCTGGGTCATCCCAAATGATTACTTCCCTAATCAGCCACAGTATTACAGGGAAATGGATTTTTCTTGTAAATTTCGGGGAAAAGAAATACACTATGCATTATATCCATCTCATGCAAGTAATCAACTGCATCATTTAACATGACGCCTGCTCAGAGGCTTAATCTTTGGCAAGATCCACAGTGGAATGCTCTCATGAGTCGAAGGTAAATTACATCTTTACCACACGTCGCAACAATTAGTTCTAATTTTGTGAAATTAAACTTCTAAGCCTAAACTTAGGTCTAAGCTAGTTTACTTCCTTTCAATTATATTAGACCTCTGCATTTTGTAGTTTCAATTTTAAGCAACAAACTCTGAACCGTCTATTTAGTTAAGACTACACAAAAAATAAAAAAATGATGTTGCGTCATTGACCCAATCGCTGGCACGTAACATGACGTCATGACAACATTCTCATGTAAACAAATTCCAACCAATGACTGAAGCTTAAATTAGGTCTCATTACCATAAAACTGCCAAATGCTCCCCTCCACCCTGTCCCCATATCCTCCGGGGAGCTCATAGTAATCAATAAGCTGACTCTAACGAGCCAGCAATAATCTTTGTCTAGAAAATTGATCATGATTTGAAAAGGACTTTCATTTCGTTTTGTCTTAATGAAGATTGTAGCAGTTTGACTTTTAAAAAAAATCAACCTGTGAATTAATTACGAATTTTCCGGATCGTTTTTTTATCTATTTGCAAAATTACTAACCCACAGAAGCTCTCCATCTTTTCTCCTGGTATAGACATCGGCAGAGGGAAACCGAAGTCTTCAAGGGGTGCATTGTAGTCCCTGCAACTAGCTACCTACAAGACAGAACAGATTTTACCTCCCGGTACACATAAAATGGCTTAATAGATATGAAACAGTTTCAATTTTTGGAGAAGGGTGTAATTGACTTTGGATATGAGTCCAGTCTAGATGACTGGGATGGGGGTAAATCTGGAGTCAAAACTTCAGTCCAATTTTTTCCGCCTCCATAGCCTCCGCCTCACTTCCGTCCGGACTGAATTTCAGCCCCCAAATTTTACCCTTCTTCCAAGAAATTAAAGTACATCTAATAAGCAACTTACTTTCTGGGCTAGGCAAGTTTTCCCTGTAAAGTAGAAAAAAGAAATATGTGATTTGCTTCTTTTTCATTCAAAGTGATTGAGTCACAAAACTATTTTTTATTTTAATTATTTTCCAGTGATGAATTTCGCAATAACAAACTTTCGTAAACGAGTTTTTCATGATAAGATCATATTTACATTTTAGGTCTGAATTTGCATGAAGAAGTTTAAAAAATTTTAAAAGTTGCCTCCAGTTGGATTTGAACTCACAACACTGACCACCATTGGATCTAAGGTTGAATGCTTAACCAGATAGGCCACAGAGTCCTGTGCTACTTGTTAGACCTTTAACTGAAGTTTGTTTCATCCAACATTTCACATTTGAAAAATCATCAAAGCATGTCTGATGTAAATTCTGTCTTAAAATGTGAAATTTGATTTTATTGTGAAAAACTCGTATACCAACTTTCCAAACTGCAAAACTGCAACTGTTGGCTTGGATACTGGTTACAAAGGGTAAAGTTTCGTTTTTCTTTTGTTATGGTTTTCTTTAGCCTATACCTCTATTACAGTCGTAGTACAAATCAAAATCTGTGCGTTGCCGAACAGCCATGTCTCGCAGGTATTGAGCGTTGGCGTCGGTGCTATTCTCTACTTTCTCCAATACAATTGAGCCCCAACAGTCGGACCATCTCACCAAGTTGCTGAAAATGGTATGATTCTTACACCACGAGGGAACTTTAGTACATTTTGAAATGGCCTTTTTAGTAGAGATTAGAAGGTTTTGATCCATTTATTACAATGGGGCTGATGAGAAATTCTATGGCTTTCGCTGAATTCAGTCAATCGAGACAAAATTTAAAAGTGGTATTGTTACAGGGACACTCCATATCTTACAATAGATATATATTCCTCAGCATGGTAAAAAAAAACAAAATTTCTAATATACTAACTTTTGAATTGATATCTATTCAATATGGTGAGTGGCAATCGATATCTAACCAGAGGTAGTAATGAAAATGCTCTTTGTATTACTACCACTGGTAATGTTTTGTTACCAGATATGTAATACCTCGAGTACTAAACCATTTTTGGACATTGTACTGATTCACTTCATTTGTTATTTTAAGTGAAAATCATTTAGAGAAAGCTCTAAGGGTCCGTTCACACTTGACGACAACGACGCATATTTTTGTTGTCAGAAATGGGTGCTGCACCTATTCCTGACGACCAAAAGAAATGGGTTGCATGGTTACCAATGAGACCATTCACACTTGACGACAAAAAAATAATGTCATTATCGTCTAGTGGGAACGGGGCCTTAGCAGTGGACAGAAGGTAGAAATAAAGTTCTTTTTAAACCCTCGCCATGGTTATTGGCGGTCCTGATTGACTATTGTCCCAAAGGTTCAAACTGAAACTTGCAAAAATACTGTTCTCACATTTCGTTGCAAATTCAACGTTAACATTACTAACATTGATTGAAAATGTTTCCCGAAGAACATTGTGGTTTAGTGCAATTTCCATTGGATATTGACCTAATGCTTCAACTGGTACAGTCTTTTGAGGCTTTTTACTGGATGTGAAGCACACGTGAGGTATTCATAATAAGAGTTCTAGGAGTGACATTAAAAAAAACTCGACACATATGGTGATATTGTTAACAATGCATGTTGAAGACATTTTCTCACTTGCAGATCAAGGCAGTGTTCAACTCTATTCCATCCAGAGCATTAACGTGTGCAGTATATCGGCAAGAGTCGACACTACTCTTCAACGTCAGGTCACTCACTACAGAATAGTTCTCCAGATAAGCTGCAATAATCAGATAAGATAAGATAGAGTCTAAGATAAGCGTTGCTTGTTTAGTGTCGTGGTGAATGGGATTGATTCTCTCACTAAATGTGTAGTTTTAATGAACGGGTTGAAGATAGCATATAGTCTGTTCGTTGGCAAGTATTCCCAACGTAATTTCGTTACAAAAGTTATTTTTTTCCCAAATATGGAACTGAAGTACATCAGTTGTTACCGACCGCGTACGTAGTACGAGAGGAGGTAATGTTTTCACAGGTGTCTGTCCGTTCACAGGGGGGGGGGCAGTCCAGGCAGGGGGATGGGGGGTACCCAGTCCAGGTGGGGGTGTTGTCGTACCCAGTCCAGCCAGGGGGACTGTCGCAGTCCCTCACCAACCAAGGTCAAGGTAACCGTGTGACCTTGTATATATAGTATGGCCCAGCCGACCAGCGGGCACTTCAGTAAATCTACCCGAGCTATGTACAACTTGTTGCCCTGCCAATAAACTGACATCCACGCTATAAGTAACCGTGTCTTGTCTTTATGACCCCACGACAATGTGGAAGAAAAAAAAGCGCCACAATTCTTTTGAATCGATAACTATAAATTACCTTCTTGCACTGACGCATCGGTAACTACTCTTTTTTTTTGTTTTCATAGACCATATAAAAACTGATTATAATTTATTTACATTGGCTGGTTGGTTCGTTTTACATTGACTGGATGATATTATTATCATTTAAGATATAAATGTTCCTCAAAGGGACTTTTTGTCGAGGATTCATTTCTCTTTTTTAGTTTTTGCGAATATATCATGTCACACGCTAAATTTATTGCTCTGAATCGCTCTCAACAGAAAATTTATTCAATGTTCTCATAAACACTCACGAACGAATAATTCCTTTCACCTATCTGCACTGCATTGAAAGTCGATCACATATTAATAATATTTAAAATGTTAAGTACAGGACACCGAGAGCTGACCCGAACTTCTTTCAAAAACCACAATATATGACATCAGACGATATTGATTTTCAGAGATGTAGGTTGTACATACACTCACGTGATCTCGAAACGATCCTTCCGGCAGCTTTTTAATTTCAAGTTTTCAGTGTTCAGTCCATTCACCGTTTGTGCACTACAGCCCAATGTTTTCCCTAATTTCTGAAAATTGTCACTTTAATCGTGCATTCCCAAACACTCATTATAGGAAGTCGGAAAGTTTCAGCCTTTTGTCATGGCCATGCATGAGATACAAACTTAAGAAAATGTAGATCAGTAATACAGTTTATAATTCATTTTAAAAGTGAACTGTAAGATCTATCAGTTTCAATGGTGACATTGAATAGAAATATTTGATTTAACAAAAATGAGAATAATAACAGACATGAACTTTTTGCTCAGTTAAATATATCTGAATGAATTATGTTATGTGGCAAATATGGAAAGAATAGAAATCATACAAATATGTCTAACATTGAGTCCCACTTCCAAAACACTGGCGGCATTTACGAAACTAATTTGTACACGATTATACGTCAATTATGGAGGACATGGAAATGACAATTCTGTAGCCTAGTTGACCAAATAAGCATTGGTAATTGGACACAGAGATGAGGCAGCATCTAATTTTGCGCAAGTTAATTTCTAGGAACTTCAGTGTGCTTGTGGAATTGGGTGGGCAGATACTGTGAAATTATTCGAAATGTTCGTGGTTTCGAGAATTAGTCACCAATTCAATCCGGACGTTTTGTTTCCTCTTGACTTGCGAATTCATTCACATTCATCCTGGCCGAAGACCTCAATGTGACATCACAGGAAGGTTTGAACAGATCACATGAACCAGTTCATTTTTGTCCTTGAACTCAGATAAAAAAATAACAAAATATCATTTAGAAACATCAAAATATGAAAAGGCAAAATAGCATAATTTAAAAACTCCATGATGTGGGCCCAAAAGCAATCTTCATGCATTATCAGTGTATCGACGTTAACCACAGATGTAATTTAATGGTAGATTCGATTTGCGATAATTAATTTTAAGTTGTGTGCAGTATTCTGTCGAAATTGAATTCCAAGGGTATTTGGAAGTGTTGTAAAGGATTAATTCATCAGTTAGAATTAAGAGGTTATCTACTGGTTGGTGACAATGGTTTCACTCCGTTCGGAGATACATGTAAATGACAAAAATGAACGAGTTTGCTCGTGCATCAACATCTTTATGATCCCGATGGATGGCAACAAAATAGTTTATCTTCCCGAGGGCTTTAGCCCAAGGGAAGATAAGCTATTATTTGCCATCCAGAGGGATCATAAAGATGCTGATTTAAGAGCAAACTCATTCATTTTTATTTTATTAATACTGGTAAAAAGAGAGAATTTGAAATATTGGTATCACCTAGATCTACCCTCCATCTTGGCCTTCTTGCTCGCCGTCATTTGTTTACATTCAAAAAACACGGGAAAAATGAAGGCCGCTCATTGGCTGAGGTGTACGTGGTCTGGTCATATGACCAAAAAGAAGGCCGCTCATTGGCTACACGTAATCGCATTTGACAGTAGAGGGGGGTCCAAGTAATAAGCAATGCCTAGGCATTTCAAATGTAAACAAGACGACTCGGATGATCTCACAGTTTATGACCGAGGTCATTCAAGTACACTCAATAATAAACTACAATTTATCAGACAAGCAGCAAGGAAACCAATCAAATTCAAGCTAGAAAGGTAAACTCGGTCATAAACTGTATAATTAACCTGAAAAAATTGATTCTGAACCAATAAAAATACGCCAAAATGGCTTGACCACGCCCCAGTATTAATAAAGGACGATAGCACATAGAGATGACGTTAATAATCGCTAACGTCAAGAAGCAGTTCGGCTGAGAATATTTTCCACGCAGTTTCAGTGTTAACGGCATCTTACCCGACTAGCTATTTTTCAGTAACTTAATAAATTGGTGCTTGACTTTGTAAGTACAATCGTTCATTTAAATCAAAAACACAAACGTAACAGAAGAGATATTTTAAACTTTCAAATGGAAAATGAAAGATTTTCTTATAAGTGTACCTAATTGGTCATATTACTGCCATGGAACGGGCAAGTTAAACCTCGCCAAGAACGAACAGATTGATAATCCTTGATTCTTTGAAATATCTTGAACATAATTAGGCATTATCATAAAAGTTAGTCGTATCATTAAGAGGGGACTTGAGGATATCTCCTTTGTCCGGATTAGAACCATGCCAATTGATCTGTCCAGTAAATGACCATTCAACAAAATTCTAATGATAACGATTGAATTGCCTAGATTTATGTTCGATCTTCATTTCTCCTGCCAAATTATCTTGACTGGTAAATACATGTTCAAATGTGCTCTCTGGATCCTTGGCAAGAAATTTACAGCTTTTGTTTAAAGAAATAGCTTCCGAGACAATAGTAAACTTTTTTCACATTGATTATTCGACTGGCTTAGAGTTAGTGTTTTACTTATATGGCAAGTTATTTCGGCCTTCACTGAAACTGCGAAATATTTTGGTATATTTGGTGAACTTGTAAATTCAATTGTGTTTTTCAAGTTTTTATCTTTCTGCATTGACAGTAAAGGTCGCCTTCGGATCAGAAAACTCAACGATAAACATATGGTGTTACATACTTATCTGGTGTCTCTTGTTTGGCGCACACAAATATTACGGAAAGATTTTAGATAAAACTGTTTGAGACGTTACACAATAAGCTGTACGGATAAATATTAACAATCTGTCTTGTTGTTAAGGCCCGTGTATCAGCATAAATAATTAACGATAGCAACAAATTCATCGCGACAGTATTCACGGAGATGGCACACAGAAAGTTTCAAATATTTGTGTAAAGTGGTGCATTAGTATTTCCGAAATAAGACAGTTTACAATTGAGTGAAATATGGTGTTTATTTTCACAGAGACTGAACATTTCTTCGGTCCTGCACAGTTGCATGTTTTTATTATACAGAAAATACCCTTGCTCACCTTGTCTGCTGATGTAAATGGTCAGAGGTCTTGAAAGAAGGAAAATACCTTTGTACAACTCCAAGATGGAAACCAACGGAGCGAACGAGACATTTTGCAGTTTATGAACTTGTTTTGCACATTACTGCATTGTCTGGAGATGACATTATCTAAGTGAATGTGTATCAAGTCCCATTGAAAAAGCGAACAGTTTATATGATTGATATTTTTTGTACACATGACTATCAGCTGATCAAGCTCTTTATCTTGAACATTTAATACTTCACCTTGAAATGAAGATAGAATTTCATCAGACAATACTTGAATTGATTAAATTGGCCATAAATAAGATAGTAAGAATAAACAAAAGTATTTTCTACTGTGCCCAGGAATCTTGGGAAATTTTAGAAGTACCTGAAGAGAGCATTTTCATTGGATGTATGTAACCAGTAGCTGCGAATGTTCAGTTGGCTACGTGGCAATATCGTATTCCTGGTATTCAGCGCCTCGATGCCATACCATCCCGCTTCTTGTTTTGATATCGCACCCCTATACAAACAGACATGTGGGATTTAAGAATTTCATTGTAATGGCTTGGCCCAAAAATAATATATATTGGACAAGAATTGCACCACCTTGAATCTGCAAAAAGAAAGTTTAGGCAAATAAAGACAAAAAGGGCAAAATTCGAGATCCAAGCATTGATACAACTCAACATAATTAAGAAAATGTTACTCAAGTTGCTTGTCTGTGGTCAGGGGTGGGGAACAGAAGGAGTAAAGGAGTGGCCATGGGCTCCCATTACATTGGATACAACCAAATTTATCGATGGCTATTGAGTAAAGGACAATGAGACAACTCATTTTTATCAGTTTATAATAGATAGCTGGTATTGTTGACCTGCATAACTACCTCACGCCACTCCTATTTTACTGTTCATAAACAAGATAACACAAGTGCGAGTACCTACGGTTATTCCCGATATGAAAGAATTAGGCTTTGCGAATCGATCTTTCGAATGCCTGTTGGTTTGGAGACCAACGGATGGTCGTTCGAAGACGACCACAATGCAAATTGGGAGCTTCTTAACTACATAGTTGATTCAAATAAATACTAAACGACTTAAAACCAACGACTGACTGGGTTAATTATCTCTCCGCCGCTCACAGAAGAAAGAAAATATCACTTACTACTCCAAATGTGGACAGCAAGAATTAATGTGCAAACGCCCCCCCCCCGCTCCCATTAATGATAGTGATAGATTGTACATGTAAACTTTGATTTATGCTGCTAATGTTTAACTTCGCACTGGATTGTTATCTATATTAGGATTATTAATGAATGACCACTGTCAGGCTACAAAGGCATGCAACGTTTGTGTTATCTGCGCAATTGATTACTTCACTTGATGATAGTGTGTCTTCAATGGTCAGCAATGGATGTCAATAAACGTTTCCTGTGTCATAACTGATAAGAGGTATTATGGAAGTGCAATTTTATTTTGTCGAATAATAGTCCGTTAAATTAAAGATTTGTCACGTTTTAACAGATTTCAGTTTAGCCATCGGAAGGTGTTCTTGCCTACTAAAAACCACTAAGTTGCAGGATGGTATCACAGCTGATATCGACGAAAGAGGCTGGCCTGTCTGCATCTTTTCCCCCGATGAAAAGTCCCGTGTCACAGAACTGTAGATCTACATATGGAATTTTCTAGGCAAGCTGTACCTACTGCCAGCCTTCCATATTCCTGTAGATCTCGTTGCAGGTATATTGTAGATCTAGACAAATATCAAACATGCGTAGAACATAATGTGCATGAACAAGACTCAAATTCTAACATAACTCCAAACTTTTGCTTCCAATCTCAATGCATCTCAAGTTCTGCTAATCTGCCAATTAATCTAAACAAAGATCTAACAAGTTTGGGACTTGTCAAAGCAATTGTCTTTGCATGTTACTTTCACAATGGGGATCCGACAGGTGTTCAGGCATGCACTCGGAGAATTACATTTAAAAAACCAGCAATCAAAGTTGCTAATCGGTGTCGGAGTCCCTCCCGACCAAGGTCAAGGCCACTGCATGACCTTGTATATATAGTATGCCCCAGCCAACCAGCAGGCACTTCAGTAAATCTACCCGAGCTATGTACAACTTGTTCCCCTGCAATAAACTAGCATTCACGCCTACCTAACCGTGTCTCTTGTCTTTATGACCCCACGACAACCAGATAAGTCGCTCCGCTCGGAGAGGCGGCGCGACTAAAAACAACAAATTTCAACTTACTGTCTAAATGTAGAATCTTACATAGATTTTCTTTTGTTTTCGGCAAGGTATTACTTACATCAAACAAAGCGACTTCTGGATGGTACTCTCCATGACACAGTAATGCCAGATACCTTGCACGGTACATCAGTCGAAGAGCATTAGGCACTTGATTGTTTGCAAAACAATAAAGAGCAAGATGTGCCTGCAAATAAAATTCCAAATTGCAACACTTTATTGTATCTATTTATGTTCAAGAAGATAGGCTGTCATTTTTTATTAAAGCCAAATAACACTGACAGATAACATTGTCGTTTCACAGACTTAAAATTGAGTTCCCAGCAAACACGTGTACATAAAATAAATGTGTATAGCTCACAAAAAACTTACGTATTCAGTTATAGTGTTTGGGTGATCAATGCCCAAAACTCGTTCACTCATAAGTACAGCTCTCTGTTCATAGCTCATGGCTTCACTGTAGTCGCCCATTATGTAATTGAGACGCGCGAGCAAACGACAGCAGGCGGCAATCTCCGGATGCATAGCACCATATACATTGTTAAGCAGGTTTAGAGCCTCTGAGATCAGTTCATAACCTTCACGCAGCAGCCCTTGCTGAATTTTTTGTTGTCCGGCCGTGAATACTTGATATGCGTCAGTTGCCTGTAATATTCAATAGAATTATATCTTTCTGTACCAGTTATGAACATATTTTCAACAGATTGCTTGCGACAACAGACGTTTGTGAAAAACGTTCCTGATACCGCTGCGCAAGGGAACCAATGTGGTGGCAGCTTTATCACTTTAGTTGACAAATTCAACAAATAACAAGTACACTGCTAACTTTCATACTAAATAAAGAAAGGTTTTTATACCTTTGGATGAATATGTTTCACCACAGGAAAAACATTTATGATATCATCTTCGCAAAATGGTGCTTTAGTCTTGCTGTCGAAATTGTATTCCCGTAACAAGATTTGTACGCCAAGCTTCTTTGCAAATGATCTCAACAGTGAAACTTTCTGAACTAAGTACTTCTCCACTGCCATATCAACAGAGTCGCTGCAAGCGAAAGAAAAATATTTTTGTCTTATTACTCGAAAAAATTAACAGGATCGTGAAGTAGGAAGCCATAAAAAAATCTCTTTCTGTAAGGGGCAGGGTGTTATTTTCGAATAATGTAAAGACTACTTGCCAGTTGACCTTAAAATGATAATAATCTTGGATTTCTTTAATGATTTTCTTCCACAAGGTCTTTGGTGTCTCCAAAGCCCACTCGTGGTTGTCCGCTACAAGCAAATGAAATCAGTACTAAATGCCCTTCACTTTTCAATGTAAAATCATTATGACTGGAACTTTTTTTGGAAATTGAAACATACCACCGCTGGATGCTAGTGCCTTATTTTTATTTCTCTGCCTATGTCTCTTCTTGGCTCTGTGACTTTGTATCTTTTAAGAAACGAAAACGAAATGGCTAAAATGCAGGATTGACTTTTTCAAAATAAACACCACAAGAGATTGAACAAATCAATTTATTTGCTCACCACTTCTGTGTTGATGTTGGCATGAGGAGTCGGGAAAGATCCCAGGTAACAGTTTAGAAAGTGACTTATAGCTGCTGTGAGACTCATCATTTCCACTCCTTGCATGTAGGCTTTGAATAAATGCTTTACACTTCTGCTGATTAGTTCTCTTATGCAGATGCCCTACAAACGGAAGCAAAAATTGAAATCATTTATTAGGTGGAACATTCTCTTCACTTCTTTGCTCTTGAACTGCTCTTACATTTCTCACAATATGTTAACTTTTTGCAATGAACGTGTAAGATAATTCATTTTTACTTTATTATTTCTTCAAATATTGTGGTACGAACTTACGTGAAGGTAATGTAGTTGAGGATATTTCTTGACCATCTCGATGACTTTACCAAGGTAGCGCATATTAATGCCACTGTGGTGTAATGCTTCAGTTAATGTGTAACCATCTATAGGTGACGACTGATGTTCTAAACAATCATGTATCTGCAAAGAATAGCCGACGTTTATTTCAAAGTTTCTACGTGTGAGGGTCACTCGTCTGATTGCAACATTGTAATCGCTGACGACATTATGAACAAGCCTTTGTCATCTGTCTATTTTCAAATACTGACACTAGTTTGTTTATTGTCTGAAACTCGGTCTACATCAGTCACAAATCGACAATTGTCTTACTCCAATGAAGTCTGTTTTTTTAAATTATACTTACAAATGCAGGAATCTGATGAGTGACCAGGAACTCAGCAGCTTCTTTGACTAATTCTTTCTCCCTTTTGTGAACATCACTCTGAAATTCGTATTTTCAAATCAACTAATAATAAATAACGACATATGAATCAAAATTTCCCGCATAATTAGCTTGTACTTGTCTTATATCAAAAACTTTCTTGAATTTGATAAGCGAAATGGATGACCCTCCCAACAATTCTATTAAAATGTTCAATGCTTGCGGCGCAAAAATACATTTCTGTATATTACTTGTTGAATAGCAACAAGTTAACTATTAGATCAACGACAGTCCGCATCATGCACCAACCTCCTGATCAACGTGTTTTACGTTTGGTTGAAAAACATCAGTGTTGAATGTAATGTTGAACTCTGTATCACTCAGTGAGCCAACACTCTGTGCTGCCTTCTTCACTATTTCTTTACTGCTTTCTTCCGCTGAACAAATTCAACATCAACGATTAAATTTGTAGCAAAAAAAATTTATCTTTTTTCACTTCAAAAATCAAAAACATTAGCCTAAAACTCCCAGCAACGTGTGTTGTAGAAGTGGAGCAATGAATTAAGAGACCAGATAGTACCTACCCACTTGTGTAGTTTTTGTTTCAGGAAAAATATTAAAATCATAATTACCATTCGGAACTTACAAGATTTTCACCTTGGGGTAATCTAGATACTTCCACAGGAGTTTTAAGCAACATTAATAATTTGTCTTCGAACTTGTTGAAAGGATTTTAACTTTCCTAAGGAACAATATTATCAGAATTATCCAGGTCCTTTTTCCATCAGCCCTTTTCAGCAACCATGTAACTTCAATATTAACTTTAAAATAACTTCTTTGGTTTTAAGAAATTGTTAGGTACCTGCGCAGCCTTGACTGCCTTTTTGTTCAAAGACATCCTGCAACAATTTATTCGACAGAAGGCTACTTTCATTTTTTATCCAAAAGGTATCCCTGTAGGCCACTTCAGGTCTTCTGTCCGTCACTGATCAACAGATCACAAATTGAAAGTGAAGCAGCACTTCTTCCGGGAACCTGGTAACGTTCTGATATTTGTAAAATAAGAAACCTGGTCCTTTTCACTTACATGACGCTTGTGATGCATCCGTGAACTCCTTAACTAATTTCTTTGCCACGTCAGTTTGAATGTCCCCTTCAGTAATAGCTTTCACGGCCAAGCTTTCCTTTTCATTATCTTCTTTATCCTGCCGATGGAAGGAAATCTCATGTCAGCAGAAAAAATTTAGTTGGAATTTCTTGCATGAACAGAAAGAAGTGCCATTTTATTACCTTCTCAGCCTTTTCAACTTCTGCCAAGCGTTTTGCTCTCAGTTGTTGAAACTGCAGGGCTGCGTGTTTTACAAATGCCATGTAACGAGACCTGAAACGGAAAGTCCAAATTAAGCAGTATAAAAATCACAATATTCACCCTAATATTAAGCGAAATATAACTAGGACGTTTCCTTACTCAACGAACGCATCTACAAGTTCCTGTCTCAAACAGACCAGTTTATGCCTGTGTTTCCTGGGATAATTCATTGCTTTCATTGTATCACTTAGTTCTTCTCCTTCAACTGGAAAATAGACGACAAAGTTAAAGGACTAGGGTTTTATGGTTATTTATCTGTGAGCTGCAACAAATGAAAAATAGTAATTGGGTTGGTGGTTAGAATACTAAGCAGTTAAATGCTCTCAACCTGGAAAATAATTAGCATCTGGTGGAAAAGTTCTCAACAAATCCAGTACATAGTGTCTTCCGTCATTACCAACGATTCCCTGCAAAGAAAAACAAGTTTATTTCAAAATTCTGTCACAGTACCGTAACGCGTCTCACGCCCTAAGGTCCAAATTTACTGTTGAAATGCTTTCGTACAGACTTATCGGCACCCAGTAACCTACCTTACACTCAACAGAAGAGAACAATTCGATTTCTTCCTCTTTTTCATTGATGACCCTGAAGGGAAAAAACAAACGTGTTTCATGTCTTATAAATATATTAGTGAAGGAACTGAAAACGTTCTCGGAAATTCTGAAAGTTCATTCTAGATTTTGCATTCTTACTTGTGAGGTCTGATTTTCAATGTGTTGGCAGTCTTTTCCAGTAATTCTTTGTATTTTTCATGGATAACTACTGTTTTTCCGAAGTCTATTGACCCATACACCACAGACTGTTCTTGTTCGCGTTCCAGTATGCCAGGGATTATCGACTGAGCCGTCACCCGATAACCTCTGTAATCAACGACGACAGTACCCAATGTAAATAGTCCTTCAGGATCCGCACTCGCGTAGGCTTTCACGCCCTGCAGGTCATTACCCTGCAAAATAGACAATGACTGATGAAGACAGCAATTTATTTTCCTTTTTACAAAAAAATCCTGACTCAACGCAAACGCAGTATTTGGTGAGAACGTACATTTGCTTTCCTGACATCAGTCTACTGGCAAGAAAAAATTAGCTTAGAGCAAACTTACAGGAGCAACATAGGCTGCAGCATCTCCACCAAAATCTTTGTAATGATCTTTAACGTCAAATCCAAGACTGAAGAATATGTTATTCCACAAAAACATCTGTTGTCTGGGGACAAAATGAGTCGACATTATATTCTAAATGTATTAATTTCAAACAGTCTTTCATATTGACCCATTCAAACTAAAAAAATCTTACTTTGCATCTTCACCAGGATTAATAGCCATTATATTGCCATCGATTACAGCCATAGCTCCACGGGTTGCAGCCACGACAAAGTCACTGTGCACCTGCAACACAAGTAATGGGCCCATGTAATAATTTCAGCAAAGCAAGTATTCAATTAGCAACAATCGCCAGGAATAAAAGGCATACCTTGAATATCGCTCTTTCCCTGATTAGCCTGTCAGGCAGATTTTTCCTTGGAAGTTCCCTTGTTGTTTGGAGTTCTTCATTCCAGTCTCTTGTTTGTCCTGGGATGTGTTCCTCATATCCGAGACGCTGTGAGATTGCATCCTCAGCCCTGATAGCATCAACACAGTGTTCTGTGGGTGGTGCCATCCAACTGAAGATTTGATAGGGCGTGGGAACCCGTTCAAAAGGATGTTTAGCAGCCCTGTGAAATAATTATGGAATACAAAAATGGAGATACAGACACTTCAAATTATGACTAAAATATCAAACCTAAACACATTACGACTAATAATTCCAAACCTAAATTATGTAAGTGTTACCTTTTCTTCAGTAGTATTTGGAAATTCCTTTTGAAAGCCGGACTGATCTGATTCAACAAGTCGATTAGTGAGTGCGAGAGGTGATGCTGGTGAGCTGCTTTCGGTTTGAATTCATCCTGCGTGGACCTAATAATTAAATCGTGCAAAATGGTTTAACGAGACAATCAGAAGAAATTACATTCGATGAGCTTCTATCAGTAAATTATAAATCTTACTGGTTGATGTAAAATCCTCTAGTTGAGGCGGTGACGTGGTACCTCTTGTCTTCAAGTGTTACAATGTACAAAAACAGCAAATCACCTGTTCCGAGTACAACAATGTTTACTGTGGTCATATGGAATTATCTACAGTGATGTGTGCGTAATAACCAGCAAAGGGTGATATCGATTAATACATCCATTGTGTTGACTGCGAAATGTAATTGAGCGACGCTTTAAATGTTTCTTAAAATAATCCTTGGTGGCCTGCCGTCAGCGTAATTAATTCAGCAAATCTAAATCCCCATTGCCACAACTTCTGCTAATTGAACAACCTACCATGCATACGTCTGTTTCCTGGAGGTGGATTCCAGCCACTGTACGTTAGGACCTTCAAACACTGCGGTGACTGCAATTGAACGAGTACTCAAATAGATAGACGTTATACTATGTGTTGACAACTTATGCTTGAACATTTAAGCAATGACAGAAATACATTTGTTACCTTCATATCTTTATCAACAGGATGGAGAGGTAACAACGGACGCTCTTTACTTCCAGGCATTATGTAATCTGGTGGCGTGCAATCAAGCGTTTCTGGTCGCGGACCGCGCTTCTTTTCTACCAAAAATTCAAGAACGTCCCAATAGAATACGGTAACAGGGTTAGATAAACTGAAAGACATAATTTCAAATAGAACAAGAAAGTCCTCCTGCGTGAACGCAAGAGGCATACCGCCCGCCGCCGCGTAGCAAGGACTCGCTCTGTTGTCCTATCCCTCCGGTACAAGTCAGG
>JBCAUG010070921.1:0-22828 GCA_038406175.1 Haplosyllis leylae | reverse complement strand
TAGGCATATTTTAAAAACAGTTGTGAAAGTAATGGAAGAGAAATTCTCATTTTTCTATTTTTCCTAAACTTGATTCATTACTGAGTGTTACAACTGCTGTATCCATTACGCCAGAGATGTTCACAGGTAAGTGACTGTGAGTCATCGCTGAGTTCTACACCTGCTGAATCTATAACATCTAAAGGTAAGTGACTCTGGATCATCACTGAATGCTGCAGCTGTTGTATGCATACAACAAGCACAATTAATCTGTTCGTGGAAATTTTATTTTGTAGATTATAAATCATTCAACATCTGGTATGTGTCAGACTTTGGTTCAGGTATAAGAGGTCAAAGTCAGCCGCAGCGTAAAGCTCTGTTTACACGTAACGTGTGCGTGCCCGTTTGCGTCAACGTCAACTCTAACATTGTGTCAATGGTGACGCAAATGCACATGCAGAGAATGGGTTCCAGACCCATTCTTTGCGTCACCATTGACTCAATGTTAAAGTTGACATTGACGTTGACACAAACGAGCACGCACACGTTACGTGTAAACAGAGATTTAACCCCTTTCTCAGCCACATCAGAGCACCGCTCTAGTCCCGAATGAATATACCTCGCATAATTGGTAGAGAATCCGACCTTCAAGGTTTCTATTCCACAGGAAGAACCAGGTATTTCAACTACAATCTAATGTTAATTGCTAACATGAAAAAACGAAAGGCCAAAGTACTAAACAAAAGTTTTGAAGACAAATATATACAGGTGGTATTGGTAAAACAAGATAGCCACAATGGTAAACATTTCTCAAGAAATGAAAGGAGAGTTAACCTGGCTAAAATTGGTGAGACTGTAACAGAGTTTACTGAGAGTATTGTAGGAAACCCTTTTTCTGGAGAAACCACACTGGAACCCCAGGACCAAAAAGTTAAAGGAAAAGAATTTCCCCAACCAGTGCTAAAAACAACAGAACTGATTGGGACAAACAAAGGTTTATGGTAACATACATATTCCTATCTAGGAATACATCAAGTAAGTCAACACATTTCTTGTATTATTTCAGAGTAATTTTAATACATGCCACCATAGTAACAAAAAGCTCCATGGTGACCATATGAAGGATAGATTTTAGCAAAATCTACAAGTGTAAGGATCAAAATGCTGTTGAAGCTTGTCATTATTTTTTGAAATTGCAGAAACACCAGATTTCCTTCGGTGAGGTCAGTATTAGCAAATCCCTACAACAACAACAGTAGGAGACATCTGAGTGATTCCAAGCAATTGACCACTTCCTGCACAACATAATAGGTAACAATAAGTGCAAAATAATGAGATCATGCCACTTTTGACCAATTAAGGGAAACACAAATGTGTAAAAGCATGATTAAATTTCCTTTCTCAATAGTCAACATGGCACGTGTGTTCAGTTATCTCTTAGCTATTGTATGTAAGATGTAAGGTGTATGATTTCTCACTTATTGTTTTAACAAATGAACAATTGGTGATGAGTTGTTCCCAGGATCTATTTGCAGCCTATAAATAGTAGGTGACACTGACATGTAGGAGTCTACATGGACACTCATGACAGTCAACCAGTATGGCAGCCTGAATTGAAAATCAGCCAGGAGAAGACCCTTAATTTTTATTAAATATTAGGAAAAAATATCATTCTTGATTAATTTATAACATTTGCAAGAAAATTAGAAAATTGTTTATTATACTTTAATTGAAAATATTTCTATCAGGGGAGAAGGTAGAAGGGGAAATGGTGCCTTAAGCTGAGCGCTCAAGTGTTAAGGTGAGCAGCCAGCATAGGTAGAACTCTGGCCCTAAATGTAAGGGAGGGTGTCCACTTAAAACTGGGGGGCAGGTCGGTAAACGATACTACATCGGCAAGAATGTTTTCATCATTAGGCGGTGAAATGTGTTGCTCACATAATACCTCAGATTTTATGATTCACTAGCATCAAATTCAGTTATTAAGGCAACTTAACTGTTGTGGGTTATTTAGTTTCTAATAAAAATATTCTCTTTTACATCCTAATCTGAAATATTTTAATTCTGACATGAAATATAACCAAACTTTAAAATTTCAATCAAATAGGACATAAACATATATAATAGAAACGAATCTTTTGAAACAAGTTACTTCTAGTACATGTATGGTACTACCACATTAATAAAAACCTCCTGTCCAAATGTAAACATTGTCATTAACAAATTAGCTCTAATTATGTTTATTACTGTCCACTTGACAATGTTAAATTATTGAACAATTGTCTAATTAATGTTGTGAAATTACATCTTATCTCACCACTCCTGATAAGTTGAAATGCCCATAATAGTTATTCTCTACAAGCAAGCTGTTATGTTGAAGTTATGAGAACGGAGAAACTTCAGCGCAAAATATTTTACGACAAAACGTCTTTCACAATTTAAAGTTTCTGGCATAATTAGGCTACTTTGGTGAGACATTTGAGGTTTTCACAAATCTACAACATTGACAATAATGGCAATATTACCATTTGTGTGTTCCCGCAATTTTGTATTTTCCTTCTTTATTGGTGGCTCGTTAGAGTCACCTTAGTGGTTGATTGGCTGTTTTTGCCCCAAAATTTTGGGCCGTGGTGGGGACCTACGAAGGCCATTTGCGGCTCAGTGACTGTACATGGAGTGAGGATTCTACTTGGAGGTGGTGGGGACCCCTTAACATAACAATATGTAACCAAACAATTTTTTGCGGCAGGTGGTGGAGACCCTAAAACCTAGTATAGAATGCACTTTGCTCCCCTTTGCCCCCCTTCACCCCTCTTTTCTCCCCTTTGCTCACTTTGCCCCTTCACTCCCCTTTGCCCCCTTCACTCCCTTTGCTCCCCTTCACCCCTTCACTCCCCTTCGCCACTTCACTCCCCTTTGCTCATTCACTCCCCTTTGCTCCCTTTTGCCCCTTTCACTGCCATATATTTCTAATTGCATTGCATTAGTAAATACAAAATTTGATATCAATGGGTAAGAGGATTATTTCAAGGTTGGATACTTCAATGGTCCATCAAATTTCAAATGCTACAGCTGAAACACAAATGGCAATATTGACATTCTTGCATTGTGAAGAGTTTATGAAAACCTCGCTTGAGTGTTCAACTAATCTGTAGAATTTTATTTTCAAGAAGTTTTACTGCACGTGCCGCAGAACTAGGCAATCATCATTGAGATGAGTAACTGATCAAAACATGAATCGGTTGATCTTCCTTTCCCTCCTTCTGATTGGACCATTGATTTCATGTGAAAAATTAGGTAATGTGTTAAACCAATCACCCACAACCAGCACAACAACAGTACCTGAAGTGGCAGCTACTGCACTGGTTGTAACATCTACAGGTAAGTGACTCTGAAATCATCATTGAGTATTACACCTGTTGTATCCTTGACAACAGAGACGTCTACAGGTGAGTGTATTAGCCAGATATGAATGAAGCATACTTCAATTCTGCCACATTGATCCTGTGGTATTTTTGGAGCCAAAAATTGGAAAAAATACATGTGGTTCTATTTAATCAACATAATTGCTTTTAAAACACTATTACTTTTATTATTGAAATTCCATGTTTCAGATTCTCAGCCTTTTAACATCTGGTTTGTGTCAGATGATGGCTCTGACGACAATGATTGTCACTCAGCATCTGCACCATGCAAGAACCTACAGATGGTTCTGGACAGAGCGACAGATGGTGCTGACATCTATTCTACGTCTGATACCCTGTCATTGGATGGCAATTTCGGTTATGATTCCTGGAGAGATCCTGTTTCTTGTGCCATTGAAAGTCCTTTATGTTACACCATCAGTAACCTTGGCAACACTTTATTCTCAGTTATCTGCAGTGTACAACATCCCTTTTCGGGAAAATCTGGTAGTTTTTTATGTTTGTATGTCCAAATTATTATTTTTTTCTCCTCTCTCATTCTTATGTTTTTTCTTTAGTTCATTCGGCCAACTAAGTTTGAACGGTCAATATTTGTTGCTGTCTATGTATCAGGCCGTGTAACATAAACTCAGGCTGAAGGGACCTTTTTATTCTTGGCAGTGGTTCATCAAATGACACACCTTTAGAATTCATTACAATATCTGGAATTATTTATCATTCTTGTTCTTAAAATAAATTTTTGCGACTAATATTATGGCTCAATCGAGTTTTCCCTGAATTTTAAATCCCGACAAGGGTTTGCACGGGGAACGATAAAATAAACTCAGCAGACATATGTTGGACAAGAAATTTCTGAAGTGAACTTTGTTTCATGTACCACTATACTTTTCGGGCATTGATCATCTCTAGAATCAACAAATCATGAGTAATACATAAAGCTTTGAAGATTCAGACTGACAAGCAAGTGTTAACTTAGCTCAGTCAGCAAGGAATTAGAGTAAGGAAGGATAAAAAGGTGTTAGGTTCTATCCATGTTGGAGACAATTTTTTTGCTGAATTGTTTTTTTGTTCTTCCACGTATAAACTCGAATAATCCAACACTATCGAGTTTTTTCTAATTAGATGAATTGGATAAAAAGAATGTTTACAAAAATAGGGCTCGAGTCCAGGATATCCTGCTTATATTCCAACTGCTTTAACAATTACACCACAGAGTCAACTGTGCTTGTGGGAAACTTTAAATAGCACCTATTTCATGCACCACTGCATCTGTCCAATTCGTCTAATTCATCCAATTGGATGAAAACCTCCCCATTTTGAAAAAACTAGATTATTTTGGTCATTTTGCCCACTCTACAACTTTGTGTGAAGTTCCTCAAAGGTCCGCGCTCAGATTTTACGGAGCTGTCAGTCACCAGTGAAGCTTCCTTCGGTCAGTTGATCGGGACTGTTAATCAAATATTCTTACCAATATATAGCCGCCCTTGTTTCTTAACAATGATGCTCAGTTACTTAATTTCAGACCATATCAATTCATCATTTACAAAATTAATATTATGGCGGGTGAGGTGTAATTGGACTTTGCAATCTTAAAGTCGCAATGTTCCGAAATTATAACTAAATGAAATTATATAATAATTGAATGTTTGATATGAATATGCATGATCTTCAATTTAGGTCGTTTGAATCTGACATAAATTTCGGAAGTCTGTATCTCACAATATTGTAATCAAATGTAAGATCATTGATAATGATAATGTAAGTTTTGGACTTGATTAAGGTGGCAGGTTTGTTTATCTCTCGTGTTTCTCTGATTTTGCAGGTCAGATGCGTTACTGAGTTTACGGCAGAATCATTGTTATGAAAGCACCTAATCCAGCAAGGCTTTAAAGAAAATATGCCAGGGGCTTGTTTGCGTTAAATATATTTGTTAACTGTGTCAATTTGTGTAGTTTCTCATGCATTTCGACATTCATTACAAGCTTTTTGTGTGAAGTTGTGACTGTATTGGGAAGGCTCATCATCTGCACCAATACTCTAAGCGCTATTCACAAAAACCACAACATTGCACGGGACAATGGACGAATCCATTCGCTAATGAAAGAGGCAAACATCCACAAAAGCCAGTAATGATGTAGAAAATCCTGAATAACGACTTTCACAAAGACCATCCCTTTGAGCATTGGTAACAATCCAGTTAAATTCTGAACGGAGTTACCCTGAGCAATTCCAAAGCAACATAGAAAATAAACGTATTCACTCCAGAGGCCTTTTGTTGCAGATTTGTTCAGACTCGTAACTTTTTCACCACCAGAAAACTAATTTGTGTCAAAACCTTCCTGCGGTGAGTATTGATTTCAATAACACTACTAAGACAGATTTCTATCCCCATATGGCGGATATCCCTATGGTTTTGGTCTGTGAATATGAGAAAATAGTGTCCAAGGGGAATAGTGCCCTATTTTTAGGATCAAGAAAATCAAACTCAACACAACGAGAAACCACGTATCGTGCAGCATTCGGAACTATTTTCATAAGGAACTAAATCATCCACAAACAGAACTATGGATTTATCCAGCCATTCACCAAAGATTTCCTCCAAATATCATTCATAGAAAATTTGGTCAAAGTGTCAAATGATAGAGAAACCTTATTATTATAAAGAAGACCGATGACTTTGATGATTGACACTCCGGACCTATGATATAAAGGAGTACCGTTACAGGAGTAATTGCTACTGGCATTTCAATTGTGAGACAAATCTGGGTTTATTCGAGACCATAAATTGCTTTGGTCATTTGTCATGCAATGTGAGGCCAACTCTGGAGCGATCAGCCATTTTTTCAGAGTGATTTGTGTTTTGCTGGCGACGAACATGAAAATGCAGAATATTTATTCATTGTTATTGGTTTCTTTTGCTACAGGTTGACTCAAGATTTCACGTGCAGTTTTGAACTAATCGATTTCATCCGTCAAATATATTAAAGCTTTTTTGAGTCACTTGCCGACGGCAAATAAAATCCAAGCCAAACTCAACGCCGTGTGAAATCATTGCGTAGGAGAAAAACATGTTGACAGAGTCGAAAACCGTGTTTGCCAGATAATTGACCTCCTTTAAAAGTGACCGAAGGCAATGGGGACTAAAAATGGACAAGATAAGTGGGAGACCACTATTCAGTCTATTCAGCTGTTGGACAGTATCGATTAAGACAGACCTTGGGTAGGAAATGGTGTCATCTACTTTTCATCTGCATTTCTATTGTGCATTTAGCACTCCACAATATGATCTCTCCAGAGTATTCATTTTCTTCAAAACTTCCATTTGTGGTTGGAGAATTTTTCAGGGACAATACAAGTTATTGTCTCTAGAATCGAGGCATTAGATGAAAAACAGTCGTTGACCTTTTTGCACACAAGTAAAATACTATGTCACAAAACGTAACGTTTTGATGTCACAGTGGACTACGGAAGATTGGAAACCGTTGCTATGAAGTGTTGTAGGTCATTGACAGTAGTGACGTCTAAATGGAAATACCAAGATGACGATAACCAGTTGGATTGAATGATTACAATAAAAGAGGCCGTTTAGATCTTTTCAAAGTATCTGTAGCATAATGGTTAGAGCGAAGGATTCGCAATCCTGTATTCAAACCCCAAGAAAAGTTTTCAGTTTCTGAAGAACATATGTTTGTCAAATTGGAGTAACTCGTCAAATGTATTTTGCTTGAATACTAACGACACTTATCCAGAGATGCTAGTGCACATTAGCATGTTTGTTGTGGCTGTGACAATGGAATTGCATGCGTCAGATGCATTAACTTAAGCTGGAACATTCCCTTAAATGTTTGGTATCTTTCATTTCTAGATGATATGTGTATCGTGCTGATCCAACACGTGGAGAGAATACAACACGATATCAAAGCATATAGCATCAAACCATAATATCTCAGTATCTTTGTATTCAGTGTATTTACAAAGAAGAATCGCGTCGCCTACAGCAGCGCTGATTAACGAAGTCGGAGGAGGATTCTGGGTTCAGAATTGATTTCCATCAATGGCATACAACCAACTGGAATAGCATCAAAGGTTTATAAATCTCCCATTTTGCTTGAGGGAATTTTTCCTTGTCATTTCAATACCTGTTAATTCTGCTGTTCTGGAGTGTATCAATGCTTAATGACGTATGTTGGAACGACATCTTTGATACACATGTGCAAACATTTCTTCACAACTTGTTTCACAAACGTAATTGAAGTACTCAGTTGACATTTTGGCAAACTCTAAATTTAATTACATTTTCTGCTTAGGAATTTTAGTTTTGTTATTGTAGACTGAATTACCCACCATAGTATTGGCAAAATTCTTAAGCTTAAGCGAAGATCTTTAGATGTGTTATGGTACCCTGAATTTAGTTCCTCAAGTGCGAATGTCCTTGTGCCCGTTAAGTGTGAAAAACTGTTGTTACTTAAGGCAAAGAACGCTTCGAATAAGTACCGCCAAGCGAAGTTTTACCCACACAGAAACCACTCTAATGGAAAAATAGAAGCGTGTGATTATTACGAGTTCTGTTAACAAGCTGCTTTGCTACTTCTGATTTTGCAGTAAATATTACCTTAAATCAAAATTATAAAAATACTCTGTGGATGTAGCATTATATGATGTAGAAATATAGTCATAAATCAGCTTGTTATGATTCCACAATTGCCTCTTCAACTAAAAATATTACTTAATAAGTATTTTAGAATATCTTTTTTTCTCAGCAAATATTACCTAAATCAAAATGATAAAAAAATTTTGTGGATAAATGTGTGGAAAAAAGTCATAAATCTGTTTGTTATGATTCCACAATTGCCTCTTCAACTAAAAGTAGTACTTAATAACATCTTATTTACTATGTTTGGTCCCTGAAATAGTTCTGAAATGATATTTCCATCGTCTCCCTTTGAATACATGTACGTTTATAACCTCGAATTATATAACAATGTGTAAGTTGTTGTTCATACGTTTCCGAGCAGTAGTAACACTTGTGGTTTGTAAGTGACAGATATGGACCGCAGCGTGGGCATTTATTAGGCGGTAATCTCACTCAACAACCTGGGCGTGATGCGACTTATTGTTCTGTAGCGGAAGTCAACGTGTTTACTTCCGGCTGCGCTAACGCTTTGTTCTACTGAGCATCAGATCTGTTTTTCCCGAGTGAAAGGAAGCGCTGGTGGAAGTACACGCAAAATATCATTACTTATAAATGGTTTACCCTTTCAGAAAATAGTGTTTCATCTCATTCATAAGTCTTTTAGCAGTCTCCTACAGTACAGTAATATTCCATTTTGGGATAATTATTTCCCTCAGAATCACATAATAAGGGCGTTGGAGAGATGCGGACTATATGGAGATAAATTCAGTCTGACAGGGAAGATATCAAGATGGTAAATTCTTATTTTGGTACATGTAACTACTACAAACATAGTGCTGTTTCCCTGTATTTACTTGATTACAGGCACCATTCAACTACTGACCAGCTGTCATGGATTCTGAAGCCCTAATTGTTTTTGAAAGTTTGCAACTGACCTTTTCCCAATATATGAAAGACTAAAATCGAAATTGTTGTAAATATCATATCTACTGCAGTATATTCTTTAAGTGCATGTGGTTGGTAACAAAAAGGGTACACTATTAGTAGTTTTATTCAATCACATTATAGGTTGACATTTCCCTGTGCTTTTGTCTATTATTCCCAAATGCGTATAACTGATACGAAACCAAGCTATATTCTTTTCTTTGTTATGGAATAACCATAATACATTTGTTTTACCTTGATATCATTTCAAAAAAAGAATTCATTTACTTGATGGAATTTCATGGAATACCTTTCACCATTTTTTGTAATTTTCACTTTCAGTGAAAAGAATACCACAAATATTTCCACATTTAAATAAACACAAATCAAATAATATTAAATCACAAGACAAATCAAATTAATTTTAAAAAAAAATTGTGATTTATATGATTCTGAGGTATCATAACTACATCACTAGCACAGCTTTCAAATCGCTGAATACCATATCTGAGAAGATCTACAGCTAACAAATTTGAACACAATTATTCATTGGGAGCTAAGCTTTTATCTTGACCAAATGTGATATGTATCAATTTGGAAGTCGCGAATGACTGTGGGTACAATATCGATGCAAATGAATAGATGAGAAATGTCTCTAATATCATCAAATGATGGCGAATAACGTATTTCCCCATAGGGGTCTATTCGACTTATGAAACGACATTTTGCAGACTGAATCAATTTATGCTTACATCTGAGCCCTTGATTTAAGTGGCTCTTCAATTATGTGAATTCAGCCTTTGTACAAGAGATGTTATTGTTAGAAATGGATAGTGAATGTGACGAACTGTGGAATAAACAAGTGAAAGAATTTTAACGACCCGATTTCTTTCCAATTTTAAAAGGAAAGTTCCAAATCAACTAAAGATATTTCGTTCTAAATGACGCAGAAAGATTATGAAATTGTAGGGACATCACTGACAGTTGAATCAGTAATGGATGCGTGGAACCTCAAGAAGATATATTGAAACTGAGCTTAATTGATCACGAAACACAGAAGGAGTATCCATGGACAGAACATCGATTTGGTGTTCCCGTCTCTGTTGTTTCCTTCTGAGATAAATTGTCTTAAAGTGTGAGACATTTTCTCCGGTGCCACAACGGTGTTTGATCATACGCTTCATATAACTCATCCGTGCAAAGATATCTGACAACATTTACACGTTTGTTTTTCGGACGAAAATTCTGTGTCAAAACATTATCATTAAATCATTATATATAATTACCATTAACGTAACTCATTACAATGCACAGACATTTTTGTCATATGTAAAACAAACAAGCGTTTAGACGAGAGAAGTGATAATTGCGACCGGATAATCAACGTATTAACCTACAGAACAACACGATCCACTCAATGACGGTGAGTCCGTCCGTCCGTCCGTCGTGTTATGTTGAATTACGTAAAAGTTACATTTACTCTCACCTTCCATCTTCCGACATGACACCCAAAAGCCCTAAACGATCACAGTGCGAACGGAAGTGTCACATCCTACTTATTGCACCTGTCGGAATTTATCTACGGATACATAGCACTCCATACTATGCATTATATGTCGCATATTCCTTATACCATATTTGTAAACAACATGTATCTTTTGTGCGCATTTAAAACGTTTTTTTTCCCACAGTAACGACTCAAGGTTAGTAAAACACTATTGGATGCTTTGTTCCTCACATAATTTTTGTCCGAATAAACATGCGCACGAACGCATTTCAAAGGAGTGGCTTGCCATCAAGTTTCTAACTGTATGTGAGATTTCTAGTTTTACATTGTCCATAGAATGTATTTCAAGAAAAAAGATCCAGTAGAGATCACACAGTCTTCTGATTCAGTTACCTTGATCACGAAGTGGCTTTTTCTCCCATAAATAAGGATTCTGCCCAAAAGTCATTTCCTTGGAGCCGTAGAGCTTCTTTTAAATTTACTTGGGCTTCAAGGTATTAAATCAAGATAACTAATCATCAACTCTCAGTTACCTTGACGGTTTGAATTATTGGAAACATCACAGAACAGTGAGGGTGATTTATCAAATCGTTAATTAGATATCATTTGCCATTTACGTAAGCATTTTTTTGTGGGAAAGACAAATTTTAATATATACCCATGTGTGTTTCTTATCAGATTACAAAAATGTGAGAATTTTGGATGTCAATGACAGAATGCACATCTTTAAGGGATATTGTTCAATAGTTAAAATACTACGACTTGAAATATTTTTAACCATATCCATAGTTCTACGAACTATCGGAAAATATTTTTTCTTTAAATATTGTTTCATTTTCGTGATTTGGGTCATGTTATTCATGCGTTAAAAAAACAAAATTGTGGTTTTTGAAATTTTTGTTTTTGAAAACAAGTTTCAACACAAGAAAGAAAGAAAATTGTTTTCGAAAAAAGAGAAAGGACTAAGTAAATAAGAGAAAATTAAAGTTAAATGACCTACAATGCGTGTATTTATTTTCTTCTTCACTGGTGAATGATACATTCACAAAATGAAACCAACAACTTTTTGAGAACCCTCCCAATGGTACACCCAATTGACCATCTTTTCAGTTTTTAGCCTCTGGAAAATGCAACAAAAAGGCATCTGTTAAATTATGTACCGCCCTACGTGCCACCAAATCTATCTCCATGGATTTGTCAGACGCACGGCTCACAGATCAGATTATCCAATGCGGGAACACAAGAAATATTGCTGTCGTATTGTAACAGACATTTACAAATTAGGCGCAAGTATTTCGCCTTTCTTTTCTTTAAAAGAGAAGTGAAAAGCTAATTTTATCGGAATTCAGACCAAGGATATTACTTTTCTTTCCCGATTTGAAGTTATCGCGAACACATAGAATATAAAAAGTAACCACGGATAATATTGTAGAATACACATGGTACTAAAAGATCTACCTGTATTTTTTCAGTAACATTGACGTACGTGAAGCAACACCGGAAGATACTTTCACAGTTGAGAAATTTGACATTTCGACTGAACTTAAAGTGATGAAGAGTCATATGTCTGACTTGGTAATCTTGGTGATGAGGTCTTGCTGATATTTAGACTATTTTCAATTGATGTAAAATTTACATAGTACATCAGACAAATTGGACATAAAATATCAAAATGACCATTTTCATCAGTTGGTGCACCATTTACCAGACTTCATAACCATTTTCATACAAGGACCCCACAACAGAGAACATTAGTGAATGCCAGACCCTCCTTCCATAATGGATTGATGTAGCTTTTATTACAATCCAAGCGACACTAAAACAGCTTTTAAGCTCTTTGTCTTGTTCTGAAGCAATCCAGTGGGTAATGGTGGGAAACCTTAGGGAACGATATTTTAGGTGTTCGAAATATGAAACACGCGGACGGAAAGCGAAACTACGCAAAACACATTAGTTCTAGGAATCAGTAAGACTTGGGTGCTGTTACTGGGATAGTATTTCCATAAAGATATCTTGACCCTACGATTTTGGAAAAGGAATTTTGTGGGCATTGGCCCGCTGCGGGGCCATACTTTCGACGCTGAATTATGTCTCGTTTCAAACTTCTGAGCAAAGTTTTGAACTGATCAATTTTATATCTCAAGTGTATCGAAGTCTACTAAGAGCCTCACTCAACGGACAAGGAACATTTGGCTCTGCGCAAGCAAATTCAACGTCGGCAATGGAGAATAGAAAACTCTTTGAAAGCTTGCTATGTTCCATGGTTTCAGGGTGGATCTTTCGTTGGCTGTATATATTTTGATAGGGAACTTCCTTACTTGTGCATTACTGTACAGATCACCAATGTTTATGTTAAATATTCACACTGAAATTGCTTAGCAAGCAAACAGGTAAATTTTGTCCGATAAACAGTGCATTGGTCCTGGAGGCCATAAAGAGCTTTAGCTGGTTAGTTTGGTGTAAACAACAAACAACCGGAGGGTGTCACCGGATCCCGCGCCTGACCCTTTAACCCTAATGTCTTGACGTGCTGGCGGGCCTCTTCTTTACAGTATTCAATTAGTGAGCTTTGTATTAAATGCTGCATTTTGCTTGTAATTTTCATGCCAAAAGCGAAGGCATAGAACACGAGATCATTTTGCACGTTGACATCATGCCACATGTCCTTTTGGAATCTTGTACAGTTGTATTTGTCTCAGGAAATCAAACTCTAAAATATGTAAATAGAAAACTATTGCGTCGTTGTAATTAGGGCTGTTCCACAAAAAGTCATGAATAGTAAAAAGGATTTTCAGTTTTTTGCTTATTCCAGTCGGTATTTTTATTATTTGAGAATCTTATTCGCTCCTTGATCACGAACAGCTTAATCACTACAAACAATACAAGTAACAAGCAATTAAACTGTCTGGAACTTTCTGAAACTTTCATGAAATATTCCATAAATGCATGTCCATGGAAGATTTACTGTGAGTAGATGCGAAGTTATCATCCACTACACCAGAAATAGATATTATTACTAAAGAATGTAGTCATCCACTTGTTTCAAAGGTGTGTAGAGCCTTTTAATTGGTTGGTAATTAATCAACAATAACCTTTTCCAGTTCCTTTCACATCTGTCACATTCGCAATTAACTACAAAGATTGTTACCATCACGTAAAAAGGAAGAAGTACAAAATGCTTATCAATCAACAATTTACGTGAAAATCTAAGAGTAATGAATTGGATATAGAATAGCATGTCAGAAAGCAGCCGTTCTTAGTGCAGAAGCAATTAACAATAAGAAATGATGGTGACCCAGTTTCAGAGGAAACGTGTATTCCACATCTCATCCATCAGAGTAAACACATGTCATGTAGTAAGTCTCTACATGAAGCACTCATAAATTCCAAATAATTTTTGTGTCAAACATGTCACGTCGCAAGTGCTGGCTGGTTGTACAGGTCCACTTTATCTTGACACGAAGAAGGGAAAGATACTCGTTGCGTCAAATACAAATGGAGAATTATCAAGTTGCCTCCTTCGATAAGCTACACCCACATTTTGGATGAAATTGTCATTTCGGCACTTTACATTGTTTATATGTTTACCCATTGATATCAAATAGGCAGTGTAATGGATGATAAAAGTTTCCTGATAAATGGACGGTAAACTACTTTGAGTACTAACAGTGAATGGAAACGCAAAGATGCCTAATACAATGGTAAATCACACGATCGATGTAAATGTGTAATTATAACTTCAAAAATTCCAAAAATAGTGTTTGGGAAAATTAATAAAGGAAGTTCAATTTCCCACTTCTTTTACACTTACCCCACATTAGCTGGTGAAACAAATTGTTATTGCACTATGAATCAATAACCAGTTATTTTTATCACGGCACACAATCAGTTCATGCCAATAGATTATACAAAATCATTTGACTTTCCTTTACGCTGAAACCTTACTTTGTGGATTAATGGTTATGTGATTAAGATTATCCCCACACCTACGCCTGCATCACGCTAATCTTCCATCCCCAATCAGTAGTTTGTTTACACTTTCTATTGTAATTTGCAACATGCATTTCAGAACACACAAACAAAAAAGACCACTTATTATCTTTAAAATTACTACTTTTTTCCTTTTGTCTTTCTGTCACGTAATGTACTCTGATATATATATATGTATAATCTTTAAATCCATTTTGCCTTAAAAGTCGTGACACAAAAGTTTCCACGGCAACCGAGTCTCATTTTCTATAGCTTTTTGGAAACAATGGGCTTTTTATTGTTCAGAATATCCATTTGCATCGCAATATTATTTAACCCTTTGTGCATACACAATCGTGTAAGAATTCTCTTTGGTAGAAAACACTGAGAAACAAACATGACATAATTCTCTTTTTTGGGACAATAAAACTCCTCCTTTAAATAAAGGTTTGTGGCTCATCTTTGGTGCTACACCTGGCAAACAACTGGACAAACTAATTTCCATCCAAACCTTTATAATACTTTTTTTTCCTTACAGGGCATAGATATATCACCTAAACACGAGCAGATGTTTTACACAGCTCTTTGCACTGATGCTTAAATTGGAAGCCGTAATTGTAAAATATGTGCACCTTACAACTGATGTACGAGAAAGATAAATTACCTCAGTGCTCTTTTCCTGTAGGGATCATCGATCTCTATCGTCCTGCATAGCGGGGTGCTGCATCCAGAGGAGTGAGGAGACATGGATCCCCCCGATCCAGAACGGGCCCTCGGAGTCAGAGGTCTCTCCACCACCTTCCTGATGGTGGCTGACATGGATTTAGATCTTATACGGTGGCTCATTGTTATAATTCGGTTTGGTTACTCAAAATAACCTGCTGATGTGGGATTTTAGTAAAATTCTGTAAACAGAAGATCACCACGAATTCTTCCTTCTTGGAATTCAGTTATCCGATGCAGAGCTCAGAGTGTGGTCGGTTCGAGAACGAACATAGTCTGATAATTCATGAACGTTTTTCCTCCAAAAGAACCAACATGCGCTATCATCAATTATTCAACGTCTCCTACTGTCTTTACAAAGTCCAAAAGTCAAGCAAGCCATGCAGCTGTTCTTCACCGAGACTTCAGTTCCGTTTCATTTCTAAAAGTAAAGTGCGCCGTGTCTTCATCAGTAACTTTAACTGCTCAAAGCTGTCTTCCTTCCCCGAGAGGAGTATCTCTCCTCTGTGAGGAATATTATCACCGCTGACAGAACAAATGACCTAGAACTGAATTTGGAGGAGCAAAGCTGTCCTGCACCTTGCGATACTAAATTGCCACATGTTCAGATAAGCTGCATTCTCACCCACATAAGTAGGCAGTTAAAGCCCATGCAGGAATATCATAGTGCTGATACGAGAGTAGGAGGCCCCCATTCAATGCAGCTTCATTCATAACAGCCATATCCGGAATGTCGGTTGTGGACAACAGAAATTTGTATTGATTAAAGGACAACGTAGCCCATGGCGATAGCTCGTCAATCTCATACCTCTGTGAAATAAACTTTATCCTTTTCTTTCCAAATGCTAGCCTCTTATCTCTGTTTGGAAAAAGGTTCGGCTTACTGTGATGGACAGATACCACCCGAGGTCCAAGGTATGGTTATCAGTAACCCCACCAAATTAATGTCCTCAAATTAAAAGAAAAAAGAATCCGAAAAAAACTACATTTGTAACAGTGAACAGGCAGTAACAAAGATTGCTTGGCACATCAAGTGCCAAATTGCTCAAATTGTGTAAAATGGTATACTGATCATTGGGTATTCAATGAACCGAGTAAATTACCCGTTAGTCAAGAGAGAATGAAGATCTATTTAAACAATAGTAGATCATTGTAAATTACAGAATGAACCACACAGCTCTTGAACTCTAAGTTGTACGTGTAAGTCAAGGGACGGATGAGCAATTGCCAGTAATCAAGTTAGACTTCCGAGATTCCAAACAGTAGTTTTTGGCTAATTTCCTGATTCTTCTGCACTAAGTACATGATCGAGTACGCTAAACTCCCTTTACCCCTCCAGTTGAAAAAAGCTGGTTCACTACGGTACGCAGTATAGACCTTTGTTTTTTGCCTAATTTAGCAGTTCTTTAATGCTCGACTTAGAAATTACAAGATTAGAGAACGGTGTTCTGGGTGCTCGGGGTAAAGGTTTGCTTGAACCATCCAAGCAAGCTATTTGGTGAAGAGAGTAATTCAGCCTATTGAACTACTGAAACAAGATTGTCGCAGAATAGGCAAAATTACACTCCTCGAAGGGTCACCCTTGCAGCGACAAAAGTTAGTTATTGCGCAATTTAAGCAATTCTACATTCGATGGTAATTCGACAATTAAGGATTCCTCAAATACGATGTGTTTTGTTTCCATTTGGTATTTTTTCATAGACTTCATTTGAATAGTTCTCATTTGAATCCATTGAATTTGATGACATGAATTATGCGTAATGCCTACATTACGAATGGAAAATGACACTTAAATATCAAACTTTAAAAATAAAGATTTACACAAACAACTGAAGACAAAACAAATCAGGGAAAAACAAACCATATTTCAGAAAACCTCGAATGATAAAAACTTTCATTCCCCACTAAGTATTTGCCCTAGTGCGGTTAACACCATCACCAAATCAGTCTGGTAGTAATTGGAGGTAACTCTACTTAAGTTACAAAAGGCTAAGTTCGCCTGTGACCTGACTGCATTACTTTGATAGAAATCGTAATAGCATATGAATATAAAGTAGCCATTACCCGTGGTATAAGTTGCTCAAAGTACAAGACAGAGGAAACTGAATGATTGAACTTTAAAAGTGCATCTATGTGCAAGAAGGAGGTTTTTCCTCACTGGCAGTTTTGCTAATGAATCATATGAGTCTAGAATGACAATTAAGCTGACCGCTGCATTTCTTTATCTTTTTGGTTTTAATGGGGGATTCATATTTTAATCCCATTATGGAGGCTCACGACACGAGATATCCGTTCCCTTTGTCCAACATCCTGTTTGTGCTTCGTACGGACATTGTTTGGTGCAGTCGCCGGTATGAAAAAGTGGACATTGCTGCGGAGACCTATTGTCACGATTTAATCATAACTGATCTTCAGACTAAGTCACAAAGTACATATTCACAAAACTAAGATATATTTTATTCAGAAGACCCGACTTTCAGCATAGTTCACTTGTTTCTGGTGAAGATTAAAATAGATACAAAAGTAAACTTCCTATAACTTGAAAAGTCCAAAACAAAATACAGCGTAGTTTCTGTTTGAAATTTGAATATTATTCAGATGTACTACAAACGATCTGAAATGCCATCAAACAGCCAGTGCTTCGCTCACAGCCAAGGACGAGAACAAGAGAAGTCAGCTTCATGGTGTCATTACCGCCCGCGTACGTAGTACGACGGGAAGGTAATGTTTTCACGGGTGTGTGTCCGTTCACAGGGTGGGGTACCCCATCTCCATCCCATAATACTTCCACTGGTCCCATATCCTTTCTGGGGGGGTACCCCCAGGTCAGGTTGGGGTATCCATCATCTCTGGTCCCTTCCCTGGTCTCTGGTCCCAGATCCTTTCTGAGACCCCAGTCATGTCACTGGTCCTGCCCAAAGTCCTGTCCTAAGTCCTGCCTGGGGGTTCCCCTTGTTTTGGTACAGGGGTACCCTCTCCAGGACATGGGGTATCCCAGGACAGTACAGGGGGTACCCCAGGATAGGGCAGGGGTACCCCTCCCCTGGACAGGACAGGGGTTATCCACCCCCAGATTAGGACAGGGGGTACCCCTGCTCCACCACCACAGAGAACCAAGACGGTTGTGCAGCGCGGGCGGTATGCCTCTTGCGCTCACGCAGGAGGACTTTCTTGTCTTATTTCGAACAATATAAATTTTAGCAAAATTCAAAAGTTCATTTTGCAAATACTACAGAATTTCAAAAATGTGATGAAACCTAGCAACAGAGTGCAAAACGATATTACTTTCCACTGGGAATTGAGCCTCGTTACAATTTGTTTAGTTTTGTATCATTTTGATTACTTAAAGCTCGTGTGATGGCAAAAAAATTTGATTCTGAAGGGAACCAAAATACAGTCACGATTCTTGCTCCCGGATTGTTTTGTGCTTCAACATTTTATTATTCACTCTTTATCTCTCGAAGTCGCAGCTTCCGTCACTTAAGGATATAAATAAGCACGTTGCAGTGAGGCGTGTTGAGAAAACTCTGGTCCTGTAGTTATATATTCTCAGCTTAAGGATATAAATTGAGTTTTTCCGAATTGAATTCTATTGAATCTACAAAATCTATAGAGTTTGTAGAATATTATTTTTAGTAATTTGGAAAATTAAAATTAATGAAAATGGCATTCTGCAAATGTTATAGAATTTGTATAATATTATGTTAAGTAATTTGGAAAAATATAATTATTGAGAAAAGGATTCTACAAATTCTATAAACTCTGTAGATTCTATGGAAAAACTCAATTAAGCACGTTCCAGTGAGGTGCGTTTAGAAAAATCTGGTCCTGTGTAGTTATTTTAGGCACTAATCTTGGTGGTAAATCCTGCTAATTTAGAATTCCTCCCGAGAAAAGCCGTGGGGATTTTTCGTGGTACAGGGCGTTGACCTTTCTATACCGAAGACGTGCTTTGAGCACAATTTGAGACTAAATTCTTTTTGTACCGAAACTGTCTTGTTATATCAATTAATCCACATTTGATAAATCATGTAGCAGAATCCATCGAGTGAAGGTTAATCACGATTTAACATCAAGTCGTGTTCAAAATATATAGATACACAATTCTGGGCATGATCCCGCTGATGTTTCCATCCTTCTACAGATGTTTCCCTGCGATTGATGATCTTTCTGCTTCATGTAGATCTACCTTGGAATATATTTGTCGAAATGTGACCCTCACCCCTGCTCAAGAAGACCTATGTCAGCCGCAGCTCCATATTGAATTGAATTTAAATGCTTATTTTCTTGACCTTTTCATTGGTTTGAGCTATTCCCATATGAGACTGTGCCACTAAAACCTGGTGTTCTTTGTTCAGCCGAACAGCCAGAGGGACAACTTTCTCCTGTACTATTCTTGAAAAAAAAAACCACTTCTGTGCCATAAGATCAGTGTAAATGATACGACATAGAATGGCAACCAATTTTGTAAGTATTCACTCCAATGTTTCATGACAAAGAAATAATGGCCACAAATTAGGGTTTATTAAATAATGGAGGACATGCAATGGAGGATTTGCAATGAAATCAAAAACAAACTCAGAAGTTGGCGGTCGATTTGTCTACACATTGGGAAGCAGACTGTAATACTATGTCGGTTAATGTCGTGACATTTTACTGCACCAGTATTCCCAAAGGCAACATGGTCAACACCAATTTAGTTCACAGGTACCCTCAGTGGGAACATAAACCCACGTCTGGAATCCGTTCTTCATGTTTTATTGGTGACTAGTTCAGAGTCAAATCAGTGGTTGGTTTCGGCTTTTTCCCCTAAAATGGTGAGGATGTGGTGAGGATCTATGAATGCTATTTGCTGTTCTGTAAATGTATATGGGGTGATGGTTCTATTTGGAGATGACGAGGGCACCTGAACACTGCATGCTGTAATCAAATTTGTTCGAACTTTTTACACTGAAAGGTGGTGGGACCAAAATCTAGTTTTGACTGCCTTTACACCCTTTGAATGCTATTTGTAACCATTCATTACATTCCCTGCCTGTTCACGGCCATTCATGGTTATCAACCAGCCACGAAGTGAAACTTTCACTGCTTAATATTTAGCCAAAACGAAAATATGTTAATGGTGGTACCGCTCAATTTAATCTATTTCTGCCCTGTATCTCTTAAATTCAACTTCATCAACATTGCAGCGATCAACAAGGACAAATGGATGCAATTCGTCTTAAAAATTTAAAAGAAGGAGAAATATTGCAATAAATGTCTTTTCAAAGAAGAATCTGTCACCCGCAAAATTTTTTGCTCTACTGCCAGATAGGTAAACTTCAACGGCGATTTTGCAAGGCTTTTTTTTGGTTTGAAATTCGCTTAATTTGCATACAATCAAAACCAGTAAAGACATAAAAACACACTTTATTCATTAACAGAGGCCGCCTTGAATTATGCTCCATCCTCACTGCACTGTCGGTATCGCTGCCATCACAAATATTTATCAATGAAGCTGTATTTGCATGAACTGTTCACAATGCGCTCATGATGAAGCCTTCTTTGGAAATACTTTCCAGATGGCACCAGTGTAACTACTTCTGATCTGTGTTGTTGTCTATCTTTGAAATTTTCTCTGTGAGTGCGTTGAAATCTTGCAATAATAAAAATTCACGAGGAGGTGTGGAAGGTTCAGTTTCACATGTTACTAAGTCGATTATTACTAATTTTTGAACAGTTCAGAAATGAAATCTGTTTTGTAAGGATCTTCATAAGCTAGTAAATTTTTGTGTAAAAATACGCAGCGTTCGTTAACGTGATGGTATTCTTTGAACTAACTGTGATATCCAGAAATGTCTACTAAATGTCACGTGGGAATATTCCAGTTCACGGTAACAATCAAGAAACATATTTAATTTAAATGCATCATTACACCAGACATTAACTTGTTTCGTATTTCATCGACAATCAGAACTGATAGTTAATCAATGCACTAGAGCATTTCGGGTGAGGTAACCGTCAACAAAGTAACACCTGTATTTGCAATATACCACACAAAGCTTTAATTCATTCATGTTCTGTCAATTGAGAACTCGTGTTCATGAAAACGTGAGTCTCTGTCTCAGTCTCTTTGATAACATAAAAAAGACGAACAGTGCGACAAACAGCTTGAACCTTCTCTGAACTAAAATGGGCCTTCGCCAGTGTGGGCAGATGAGATTAGAGGCCGATGTCTGTCGTCTGTTTTGATTCAAATAGTCATGCGAGTGTGTGTTTACAAATACCTCTGTGGTTCTTCTTGTGGATGATCTTGTTCAGCACATGCGTGTGTACATTTCCAGATTTTCAGACGTAACAGAACTAAAGTGTGACGTTATAAGCGACGTGTTGTGCACAAAAATATTGGTCGACAATTACACAGCGGAGCTTGTTGTGTATGGTCATCCCTTTTCACTTTTGATGGCCTCCCAAAAAAGGGATTCAAACAACCAAGCAACTCATCAAAAGAAATTACTGTTTATCTGTCCCCAATTGTTTTGCAATGGCGGCCAGAAGTCCGCAACACTGTTTTATTTTTGAAAAGGTGGACATCAACAGAAAGGTCTACAATTTACTTGAAACTATTTAGTCTTCATTTGCAGCATTAGAGAGAAAGAGTCTTAGTGAAGTACAGGTAAAGCAGGAATGATTACCCTGTGGTATTACTCTTACTGAATAATGTACCACCAGTTGACTTGGTTTGGATAGGAAACGACAGCCACTCCCCCGACGCTCGTTTGTCAATTTATGTACAATTTATTTTTAGGCCCAATTCTCTTGCGTCACCGACTGTCATTTCCGAAGATTCTTTTAAAAGAGAGTTCTGACTCAACAAAATGTCACAAAACAAGCATTTAATCACATAACTTAATGGAATAAATGGGAATACAAATTTTATGTAAATATTACGTAATAGATCTTCGGATAACTATTTCCTCTTACTACGTCAATCTCTCTGTAACGATACACAACGGACCTCAGAAATGGTAACCCTGGAATATGATTCCACAACAATGAAAAATGATATTGCGGTTGACTTTACAAGACACGAAACAATGTCGTCGCAGGATTAAATAGAACATGCACAATACATACCACACCCATACATTTTGTGTACCAATGTCTTTGTGAATAATTCCATGTAGATTAAGCCAGACAATGAATCTTACCTGCAATGAAAAGAAAGAGACAAGAATTAATATTACGCTTTTGGTTTCCTGTCATTACAGCTAAAAGTCGGTTTCTTGCACAAAAGGATTTACACTTTTTCCTAGATCAATCATCTGCGAAAGGATAGGGATTCAAAGGCATCCTTTTTTCTTCAGAGAAATTGCTAACAATAGTTTCAAAAGCTTCTTGCAAGGCAGCTTTTGCAAGACATTTTTTGTCGCAAGCTTCAGCAAATAATAGTTCAATCTCTGTTCACACCTCCATGATCTCTTATGTCTTTTAGACAAATATACAAATAGAAGTAACATAATATTGCACATCGCCTAATTGTAAACTATTGCAGGGTACGACACGTACCTAAGCACTTACAGGGAGGGCTCCGCCCATACCCTAGACCCGAAACTCACCAGCCAATAGGAGGCCGCTATATACCCGTATATATAGAGCGCACTGCTAATAGGCCCAGAGTAGAATAAA
>JBCAUG010070810.1:0-17332 GCA_038406175.1 Haplosyllis leylae | reverse complement strand
CCTGTTCATTACAGAAACGGTATGTAAACATTAGGTGTCTCTCAGGTAGACAAGAAGCTGAAGCTTTCTGTAGTGGCATCTTCTGCAAGCTTGGAGAAGAAGTATGATAATTATCAAATGTTCATTTGATACAGTCCTGCATTTATTCACTGCATATTCGTAAGGGTCGCTTTGAATCAGCTTACAGTTTGCTCCATCGTTTTGGTAAATTTTAATGTCATGACATTCTGCAATGTCGAAAGAAGAGTTAAAAGTATCATGAATTAAGATTTTAAAATTGTATCATGTTGATAGTAAGTGACGTGACATAATTTGCTAATCCTACAGAAAAGTATGTTACGCGTGACATCGGAACACAAGCTCGCGTCAACGACAGCAACGCATCCGCGTCGATGAAACGAAGATACAAGAAAAATACTAAAAGTCCTAAAAATCAACGGAAGGCAAAAGGAAATCCAAAGAGTTACAGGTACATTGTTCAATGCAGATCATCAGCAAAGGCCACGTGAAAGTGAATGCCATTTATTTATTTTTAATATTTTAATACCCCACGGCCTGCTTTCTAATTTGCGATTATGTTATCATTGTCAACGCGAATTAGACCAAGCAACGGATTCTATGTCAATGCACGCCAATGAGTCAATTTTCAGATATTGAAACATAAATTTTAACATGATTAACATTCCAATACACAGTTGTGCTTGTAAGTTTCGTTTTAATTAATAGAAATGTGAAATATTTGCATCCTCTGTACTTTGGTCAAAAATTATCTGTAAAATATTGTTTGAAATTTTGCTTTAAAAATACACATGATATATTTATTTGATGCATATTTTAGGTCTATTCCGCCTGATTACAATGACGAATTGGAGAGAGGATCCATCAGTGATGACTCTACGGTTAAAGATCCAAAGCCCGGAGGTCTCGAGCTGGATTCGCAAGGAAACCTGAGCAGCAGATACCCATGGGATAAAAACAAGCGACGAAAGAGCGTAGACAGCGATCTCTACTCCGGATCGGATCGCTCCAGAAGTTCCACCGGGTCCCGAAGAAAGGCGGAACCGATCAACAAGGATGTGATTGACGCGGCGCTGCGGAACTACGGGACAGTTGGGAGGGTTGAGGCCATCGAGCTGAAGAAGGATTTAAAGGAGGCGAAGCCTGACAATGGCCAGCTCGTGAAGATCCCGCGACCTTTGGCGAGCGCCCTGGTGAAGGAAGGATCAATGAGGTATCCGGTCCCAGATTACGCGGAGAAAAGGAAGATTGATGTCCCACGACTAACAGCGACCAGGGCTCAGCTGAGATCAATCCGGGCGAACTCCAAGGAATACACGGAGGAATCTTGTCAGGTTCCCGAGGACACATTCAAGAGATCGTCTGCATCGTCACCGAAAGAATGGGATGAGCTGGAGATGCCAGATCCTCTGAGCAGTGACATGATGCCAGATGACGACGACATCGGAAGCATGTTGAGCCCCGTGTCAGAAAAATCAGAAGTTAAATCGCCGAAGTACGATTTCGCAGAAAAGATAAAGGAAATATACGAAGAGTTGAAACCACGGAGAAAATTGGTCGTTTCAACCGCCGAGACGCAGACTGATTATGTGGAGCCAATACCGACTCCCTCAGTGGAAAGTGAAGTGGAGGAACCGGAAATACTAATACCAACTCCAGAGCCTGAACCAGAACCAGAACCAGAACCAGAAGCTGAACCTGAACCAGAACCTGAGCCTGAGCCAGAACCTGAGATTGAGCCTCCGGCACCAACCCCAACCCCAACCCCGCCACCGACGCCTCCTCCACCAAGGCCAGTCATGGTGGACACTGGAACTGATCCTCAACCAGTGTACGAGCATATAATTGTACCACAGGTTGCGCAGCTTTTATACGATGACAGCAAACTACCAGAGGCCGTGGTGTTCGTTGAGAGTGTTCCAAACCCAGATCCATGTGAGCCAGCCCCATGCGAACCAGCTCCAAGTGAACCAGAGAAAATTTATGCTGAGAAGGAAATACAAGCTGATCCAGATGATATTGATGACAAACCCAAGATTCGAATTCCGACAGAAATAAGCGTACAACCGGACGCGGAACTCCAGGATCTGTTTCCAGAACGCGTGGAAAAGGCCATCCAGACTGGGTACTCCATGGTGGAACACAAGAAACTTCAGGTAAGTGTACCCGTGGACGAGTGTGTCCAAACTGATTTGCTGCAAAAGTTCAACAAGAAGCTTCAAGCTGATAGAAAACCCAGGCAGTTCAACAGAGGAAGCCAAGCCTCCTTGGTGAGTGAAGACATGAGCCCGCCCCAAACGAAAATTCGCGATGACCTCCCCCAGGGTCACACCGACATGGACGGAGATGAATGTCACTCAATCGCCAGCGACATCTCTACATCCACAATAGAGAGTGTTAAAAGCGAAAACCCTTACCAACCACTTTCCTACGCACCCCCACCGACAAAACTCCCGCAGCCTAAATCATGGGGCACAACTGCAAGGGTAGAGAACATTTACTCTGGGTTGGATGGCTTAAGAAAAGGCCACCCAAGTGGTACCACCAGCCCGACAGTTAGCGACACACACAGTCAGGGAGTACAAACCACAACCACTCTGGACACGAGAGCAGCTTCCATGATCAGGAAGCTCGGAGATCTGGAGAGTCTTAGTGGAATTCTGGATCTAGAGCCGGAAGATTACGCGTCATCTTATGGCGACGGGGAGGAGTTTCCCGACGTGGTCAATGACACCATGTCCGTCAAATCTGGATTTTCCGTTAAAACATTCTAAACTTTATTCTTCCATTTCGGACAGCTGCATAACTCAATCAAGCAAACATATGCTATTACTAACAATTGAGTTAAAAATGAAGTGATTCTTTGGAAGTTCAGTTTTGAAACTTCTAATTTTCGAGCTCTTCTTCACATGCAAAGAAGAAGAATGACACTGACTTGTAATTAATATCCATGGACACTTTAAAAAATAATATCATGTAGAAGATATTGTTATCCATCACGAAAAATCCTGATACTGACATTTTATTTCCATGTAAATGTGTGCAAAGTATTCCTCTAAAAACAATGTGCAATATTTCATAAAGCTCTCGCTCTTTATCTACGTAATTTTTGTAAATAAATCTAAAACGTCTGTTGTAAATATACTGATGTCTGTTAATTGTTGTGCATATACGTTTTTGTAAAAAAAAATTTGTCATTTACTTGATATTGTTGTCCTTATTTCATTGTAAATAGTGAATTGGTTTGATGTTTTTTGCACTAACTCCACAGAAACAAATTTGACGACCAAATTAGATGTTCATAAAAATCTTTTTTTTCATATTTAGTTAATTTTTCATTGTGAATTATACTGTTAATGATGAGACTAAGCAAATTAAACATGATGAAGTTAAGCCTTTATTTATGGAGACTCATAAATAAATATTTTTCCCAGCAATAAATCTGTCAAAAACATTGTTCGTTTTTGCGAAATTTTCAAGTTAACAGTCAATTCATTTTGAGTGATGGAATCGTGAAACCTAGAAATTTGTGCTGCAATCAGTATCTTAGATTTTAATGAAATTTTGAATGCATTTTGTTTATGAGAAACCACTTTCATCGGACAAGAAAACAGACACAGTTAACAACAAAATTTATCGCAGACAGACTGCTGGAAAATCACATGAGAAAACCTATTTCGAAATGATCAAAACGCATTGGTCTATTCCTTGGAAAATCTTCCGGAATTCATTCTCTGAGCGCACGATTTGTGTATTTACCCCTAGATGGAGGGCACACAGACTGGGGTAAACACTACACAAGTAAATATAGCCTTAGTCATTTGAGTAAACATGTAAACAGGGGCTGAACCTGCAAAAGGTAAAGTCACGATTCACATTTATCTGCTGGTTTTTTTCTGTTAGCATAAAAAAGTTTTGAAAGAATTTCTGAGCGTTTTTTAGAGTTCTTATCCATTTTTGCCGTTATGAACCCACAGCAAGGTTTCCTGTATTATTCTGTTCTTCTACCTCTAAGGCTAAGGTTCAATGAATGAGAAATGTTTTCACATGTGCCTGCCGTCCACGGGGGTGTACCCCAGTCCCAACTGGGGAAGGGGGTACCTCCCAAGCTGGGACTGGGATACTCCACTGGCTGGAACTGGGGTACTCCCCTCCCAAAACAGTACAGAGGAGCGAGTGACCTCTTGCGGTCACGCAGGAGGACTTTCTTGTTTCAAATATTTTTAATGAAAAAGTGAAATGAAGTAAAGCTCAACTGAGAAGGAGTTCGAAGAAGTGTTACATCCTCTGTCCCTAAGGTACAATGGAATACCTATAAAGTGGAAGGGGTGATGATTCAGATGCTAAAGAGAGAAGGGTTTATTCCCCAAAAGTGGTTCCTTTTGGTATATAAAGCATTTGAGGACTGAAATTAATCAGTTTGAAAACTTTGAAAATTTTGAGATGGTTTCAGTGAAGCATTTAATTGATCATTCGAAGCTGCACTGAAGTTTGCACTTGTAGTTACTTCAACTTTTGTGTATGTTTTGCACGCATATTTTCACGTCTTTAGTCTTGCCTGTTCCTATGATGGGCGAGTGATGATGGTGGCGATATTCAGTAGTAGATCCAGGCATTTCCGCAAGACAAGTAGGATTCCATACTGCTGAAAAATACTGTACATAAAAATGAAGAACTTTCATTCCCACTACAGGTTGGGCACGCTTAATATGAACACAGTTAATTCAAAGTTCCACTTAATTCAAATTTTTGGCAAATCTTTGCCACAAATTTTTCATTTTATGTTTAAAATATATGGTTAATTCAAACATGGTTAATTCAATGTTCCACTGAATCAAATAACTTTTGTCTAATTCAAAGTACCTCTAATTCAAAGTATGTTGTAATTCAAAGATTTTATTGAAAAAGTTTTCTTATCCAAACTTTTAAACCAAATTTTCCTGTGATTCAAAGACTCTGTGTAAGTCAGAGTCTGAGTTAATTTCAAAGAGTTAATTAGAAGGAAGTCACAAATCAAAGAATTAAATCATGGTGAGTTCTAATTCAATGTTTTCAACCAAAGTAAGTTTTAATTTAAAGTTTCAAACCAAAGTAATCCTAATCCAAAGTTCCATACTAAATTTGAATTACAGAGCATAGCTTAATTCAATTTTCCCCCTATTTCAAAGGAAAACCTTGCCGATGAATCACTTCAAATTAACTGTGCCCGATCTGTATGTGTGTCCTGCATTAACATTTCTAACAGGCTCAGTCTCGGTCTGAGCAACTAAGCCCTCCTGGCTCAGTGATGGTTTTTTAAACAACATTTTGAAACTGGTGGAATTTTTACACAGAAATTTAAAATATTTTCTCAATTTGCTCAAGTTCTGACGTTTTTCGTGTGGTCGTCCATACCATCACATGGGTCAAATCTCTCTTGAAGCAACTTCACACTGACTGTAAAAGGAAAGATCAATAACCAATAGGTTATGTCAGCTGACAGATCTCCTATAGATGAGCCATGCTAACTAAGTGTTTCTTAGGCTGTAACACAGCTTGAATTATTAATTTAAATGTTACACTTCAGTGAATATTGATGTTACTTTCAGGTTTCATATTGCGCAAATAACTTTCAACGTTCACTTCCATTCATGCAGAAAAAGAAACTTACTTAGGATTTTTTGTGAACTTTTTACCTGACGAACGAATGAGCGAACGATCAGTTGAGAATGTTACCAAAAAAAAAAGTGGGTGGTTGTGACGATAAGTGCTTTGGGAAGTTGCCATGTGACTTTTTTCGGGATGTTTGAAAAGTCAAACACGTGTGAAAAATAAAATCACTGCTCGAGGTGTTTTGGATATTGAATTCCAATAGCGCATGATTGGAACAATTATTGTCTGTTGTCACAGACATCGTGGGTTTTAAAGGTTGATTTTTCACGGGCTTTTACAGCCTTTTAGAAAGGCACCATAATGTGTACAAGTACGCACTCAAAAAGTTAGTCCGTTTTTCTGGTTTTCATCGATTTTTAACAATCTGTCTGGGAGAGATCGAAACAGTTGTTCTGTGTACACACCACGGAGGATAGCAATATTTAGTTAATGTTACATATTTGAACAATGTTAGCACAACTATATTTGTAAAGTATAAAGGGATCAACCAAAAATGACAATATTGTCCGTCCAAGGGCTGTTCTAAATTCTGGATTCGTCTGCTTGTGAGGAAATGGCGCTTAATGTTGGAAGATGAATCTTTCAATATCAAATAGATCTTCTGAAAAGAGTGTTGTTGAAATTATTCATGTTTGCTATTATTCCTGATACTGTCCAAGTACCATGAGTACAATACCAGGTCTGAGGTACCAACCGCACTCCAGGGGAAACAAACCATTTGTGATATTCAAAGACAAGCCGAGCAAACCAAGGCCGTTCTACCTGCCCAAGACGGATGAGACAGGTCAGCAAGGACACGGTCAGACGTACAAGAAGAACAGGGCTTTCACCAGATATGGAAAACTTTATCAAGACCAAATTGCGACTTTGGATATTCAGGAGGAGGAAGAGGAAGAAGAAGAAAAAGGAGAAGACGGAGGAAAGAGACCAGATAAAAGTGAAGAAAGAACCCAATCAGAACATTCAGCACATACAAACGCTTCCAACACCCCAAGAACGGTAACCACCATTGGCTTATGGTTAAAAGAACAGGGTGGTGCAAACAGTGAACATATTCTGTCTTACACTCTGCCGTCTCCTAATGTTGACGACACTTCCTTGGAGCAACCATACTCGGAGTCGCTGTCATCGTCAAAAGCATCACGGGGTGTTTTTACCCGAAACAGAGCCAATAATGAACCCGTTTACTCCACAGTTATTAAGGATCCAATGGAATCACGACTCTCTATTCCAGATGACGAGGAATGCACCGACAATGATACATTTGTGTCTGGATCCTTCATTAGAACTGCAGATTCAGAGGCTCAACAATTGCCCGAGCAGGAAAAACAAGCATTGAGTACGCCAAATCCAGGCTTGCAAAACATAGAAAACTTGCTCATTTCAGAAGACGACATCGGTATGGACGGGGGATTAAGAGACCAAAACCTGCACACCTTCCTGCCCATTCACAAACTATCAGAAGAAACAGGAGAAAAAGAGGGTAATAATCAACTTCGGAAACGGATTGGTAGAGGTCCGGTATTGGTGAACAAACAGTCAGGAGCGTACCTGGGCAAAACATGGGACAAATATTCAGATGACGATGATTCACAGACAAATGATGAGGACAATAATACAGTGAAAGGCATCCACGTTTATCCCACAGTTAATGTACAGGAAGTTGGCATTAAGGAAAAAAGTCAATCGCATTCAGTTCCAACATTAATTTTATACCACACCGACACTGACAGTGGTGTTCGTTTGCGTTCAGATGTGCTTCCACGACAAAATATTGAGTATTCCAATCCGGCTTTAGCGCTGCCATTTCATCGAGACTCGCCGGATTTAGCACTTGAGTTTTTAAACAGACGAAGCAAGTCAAAGCAAGACAAACTTCCCGGTACTGAGTTTATTCCCAAACGATCATCCATGTACAAAGTTCCAGAAAGCAAAGAAACGCAGAGCATGGAGGCGTCTATGGACTCCAGCAGAAGTGAAAGGGAAACTGATGAAAACACGAAGTCTACGGAAGACGAAAACAGCAACGACAACGATAGCGGTAACCAAGAAGGTATGAGGGAGTATTACCATGGCAACCGAGGATTCCACGATAGCATCTTGAATCCTCCGTTAACCGTTGATAGGATACCCAACCACTTGCATCAAGATGATGTCAACCTTGGCCGGCGACCAAGTTACATATTGGGTAAGTTAACGAATGGTGAGCACGATATATATTTTCATCTTTTTATTAATCTTCTTCATTGCTGCCTCCTGGGAGGTGTACAATTTATTTACTGTACACCATTACTTTGTGAGAACTTTTGTGGCAATCGTACCTCTGACTTAGCAACTTTTAAGGACTCTACCTGATATCTTCTCGGGGCCGGACAGCTGACTTTTGCGCAATTGACGTCACAACCGACCAAAATGGTTTCACAGCTGCGCATATACTTCACTTCTACTATATTTTCAATCCAACCGAAAATCGTCAATGGAACTCTCTGAGATTTATTATATTTTCCGCTATATGTACCCATGTGAATGAACTCAAATTAATAGTCAATGCCTGACATTGAAAGAAATATGACAATTTTACATAGCAAATGGAAAATATTGAAATTTTGAAAATAGATCACATGTAGTCAGGAAAAATATTAACAATACCAAAGTTTTTCTGCTCACAAATGCATCAAAAACTAAGGTACAAGAGTACCAGATACCTTTTGGTTATGGGTGGAGGATTTTTCAGATGGGAGAAAGGCGACACAAAGGGATCGTTGCCCATGTACCGCGAAGTTCTTGACAATGAAATTAAAATTGTTTTGTCAGAAATGGTGGAGAGAGATATCGTATGACCCCCGTGGAATCGAAACAGTGTTAAAATGAAAAGTGCACTCCATAGTACACTACTAGAAAAAGGTTTAAACTAGTTTATGGAACTCGTGGGTCCACCGGTATCAGCTTCTGGAAAAGATCGTGCCGTTATTAGGTAGTTGAGGTATCTAGAACCTCCCATCAACCTTCTTGGTCCATTTCGAAACGTGTTTTCGCAAAAATCAGGATCGAAACCTATTGCCTTTATGCTAATTTTGCCAATTGTGTTTATTGTGCTAATTTTCATGTCTATTGAAAGCGGTTTCTTATTGAAGATGATACGTAAAACCAGCATCGTTGTCTTGCAATATAGCCAAGTGATGCAAACCTTTCGTGTGTAGGCTCAGAAAGTTGAAACGTCCTTTGATATCAAATATGAAAGGAATTGGCTATGATACAGTATGCATCTTTCATGAATTCAACATTTGCTAATGACTATTCGACTGATGTATATAGTATTTATTGCACTATCGTACATAAAGATGAAACAGCTTTTACTTCTCAGATGTCAAAAAGTAGGAGGAGATTTATTTTTCATATGATTTATATTTTTTCATGAATGCTTATTGTTAGTCGATTGCTTTGAGTTTTCATTTTGGTATTATTTGTAGGTAACAACAATTCGATCTCTTTATTGAACGTAGATAGAAGATCTGAGAAGACGCATCTCTTTACTTTTATAATTGGCATATTTTCATATCCCTTAGACTAACAGATAGATGGATACCCAATTGATTCCCCTGTTGCTTTCCGGGATAAATTGCATCTTTGAACTACACTACCTTACGATATTGTTTAATCGTTAAATGTGTGTTGAAGGATATTGTCGTTAAGCAATTATTGATCTGAAAATAATAGTAGGTCAGCAGATCCAAGATCTCAACGATTAGTCTGTGCTTGATGCAGTCGAAACTCGTTGAATTGAACAGGACCGTTCTGTCTGTAGTAAATCGTAAAGCACAGCTCGCTTTACCATAGCCAGCGAGATTATCGGAAAACCAGCTTCAATTGAAAGAACTATATACATATATTTAAAGGGATTTTAGGTTAATCCCTGAAAGAGATTTATTTGGGATCGTCGTTTATGAGCGCGACAACTGAAGTAGAACCTTACAAAGGTTCGCCGGAGGTGGCTCAACCAGTGACAGTACGCAGTTCACCAAACGGTAGTCGAACTCGAATCATGGAAAATAAAGTTGAGCCCGAGGACTGTAAGTTGAGACTTTTTGATTATTATTATTATTATTACTGTGGCTATTCTGTCTTTGTTTACTTCGTTATTTGATCTGAACATGTTTTTCATGCTGGTTGTTGATAAGTAATACAAATGGAATGACAATAACGTAAGCAATACATTAGGAATTTTCATGCTTATAAACTGCACAGATTGGCAAATTAGAACATATGTTTCACATAATGCACAAATTTGGTCAAGCGTACAGTTGATTCGATCCAGACAAATTTCCTCTTTCGATGTAACTAGTCCGGGGCATGAGAATGTCACTGAGGATATTTTTACTTCTTCATTTTTGAGAGCTTGAAATAAAACTATTTGTTTCATCATTTCCTATATGCATGTTTGCATCTTATAATCTTCGCGCAAGTAAATGTTCGGATTTCTGAATGGAGACTTTATACCCCTGTTTTTCTTTCACCCATATTTTCACCTAAATTTCAACTAAAGGAGATATTTTAGTAAGTTAGAAATACAGGTAAAACTGGAATCTTATCTCTGGTTCACGATATTAAAGTGAAAAGCTGGTGATGAACATAAGGTAAAGCAGCTTCATTCCCGTCGCTTTACAACATATAAGATATGGACATGAAAAGTAAAGGGTTGTTGCTATGTAGAAGATCTGGGAAACAGTAAAGATGTCTTCTTATACCATACAGAGGCAGGCTACCGAATCGGAGCATGCTATTAACGGTAAGAACAGCTTTTACTGTAAATGTGGCCATTATATTTACTCTTGTTGTGTTCATTTATTTGGACTTCCTGATGGTGTCTTAAAACTGCTAGATGTCTCTGTGTATTGATATTACTTTCACAATTGACTGAGAGCAGAACGCAACAATGCGAGGCAGTCTTACAGGATTTCCAGCACAAGGGAACGCCAACTAAACAAACCCCAAAATTTCCGAATTTTTTCATGAAATTCGAAAATTTGAATGGGCGGGGGGAAGGAAAACTCAGGGTGCAATGGATGGGTTAAATAATTTTGCGAATGCAAAGGAATTTGTTGAATCTATTTGAGTCTCTTTCAACCGAGTTGGTACATCCAATTAAAATTTGTCTGGTCTTCAAAATAGATCTATTGACAAAAGTCAGATTGAACTTCAACTTTTCTTGGTTAATTTTATTTTGGAACTTAATAACTCGTTTGAGTAATTGCAGTGTCCTCCGTGGGCGAGCTAGAAAGGCTTTATTCCTCAGAAAGTTTCAATTAGAATACAAAGCAAGATGAACTTTTTGTAGACAGGGAGTTTCGAAGATCACAGGCAAATAGAAAGGATAATAGAATATGGCAGCGGAATTGGTTATTTTCCTGTCGCATACACCGCAAACAGGCACTTTTCTCCTTTTCTTCATTAAAATATTCGAAGAAATGAAGACATAAGTTCGAAAAAAATCGACCATTGAACTGTAATTTTACCGCTCGGGTACGAAGGTTATGCCTTCACAGATGGTAGCCTCGTTGCTGGTCCCAGGTCTTTTCTAGGAGGTACCCTGGTCTCTGGTCCCAGGTCCTTTCTGGGGTACCCCTGGTATCTGGTTCCAGGCCCTTTCCAGTGGGAAGGGTACCCATATCCTGGGAGATACCTAATCCCCTGGACAGTACCTAGCCAGGGAAGGGTACGCCCTGACCAGAATAGAGGTACCCATCCAGGATAGTGGTACCCCTCAGGACGCGTGTACCCCTCCGGCTAGGGGTACTTCCTCCAGACTGGATACGCTGCGAACATACCATATGCAAAAAAGATTACAGCCCACCAAAATTTCTCGTTGTGATCGTGTGTTTTGTTGATCAACGGGAAGAAAATGAAACGAATCTATTGCCTGATCGAGATGATGCGTCCTGGATTTTTGGTTAATATTCGAAGAAAAACATGCAGATTCTTAAGAGTGCTCGTGGGAATAGAGTTACAGGAGTGTCCAGTGAAATTGAATATGCAGAATATTTCAGAGGTACCCAGTCAAATTGAATATGTAGAATATTTCAGAGGTACCCAGTGAAATTGAATATGCAGAATATTTCAGAGGTACCCAGTCAAACTGAATATATGTATGTGGGGTTGATTGATACCATCAGTCGCTTGCTCGCAGGGAAGCGCCTGTGAACTCCCTTTGGCCCGTTTCATTTGTAATTTCTCTCAATAGGCTATTTGTGCAAATGCGAAATTCCAGTCTAATTTTATCTATATCAAATGTTGAAATACGAATGTAATTTCTGTTTAATTTTGTTGTGGCAGATTTTAATAAATTACAAATATTTGAACCTTGTACAGGAAGCCGAAGAAGTCATTATTTTTTGTTTCACTTTTGTATTTGGAGGTATTCATTGCTCTTTGAGAACTAAATATTTATTTGCTTGTTGCAAGGAAAACAGTGGCACCAAGTACATTAAATGTTTTAATATTTAATTTCTATTGAATATTCATTAAATATAGTAACTGACCTTTATATTAATATAATTGATGTACATTAATTAACTACAGCCTTGATTCGATGATTCGATGCAGTGCGTGGTTGAAGCTTGATTTATAAAAGTACGACTGCAATTGTGATGCAAGTTGCTACGCTTATTGTGACAAAACGGTATAAAATTTCCTCTTAGTCTTTGCAACATACCTGAGCAGAATAGGGTTTTTAGTTTGTTCGCTCGATAAAACAGGTGTCAAAGCTGCTCTGATACGTAGGCAGAACTTTAAAGGTAAGACCTGCGACACAGCTTCCTCACTTTTTTTTTGTTGCTAAACATGCGGGATGAATACCATGACAACAAGATAACAACAAACTGTGATTTGCCATGGTAAATAAGTGTGATTTCTGAGAATTACAGTCATAACAATTAGATAACAGCAAGATCTCCATCAAACCGAATGAAACTGTGAAGAGTTTAATTAGGATAGATAGTGTAAGGAAAACCCTGCATGAGCAGAAGTTTAAAAGGAAGACTGCATCTCATGGAGAACAAAATAGAACCAGCAGACAATTCAGGTAGAACCTTTCGTTAAATTAGATTAAACAACATAGACATTTGTCAAATTTATGCTGTGTGTGTGAATTTGCTCTAATTTGGTTTAAAAAAGTTGTTGTGTGGACATTCCAGCAGATTGTTTAAGTTACTGATAGTAGCTTTGGTTACTTCCTTACTATACACCCTGTAAACTAAGGATTGTCAACTTTCTCTAAACTTCCCTTGAATCTCCTGGCATGTAACAACACTTCTGCTGTTCCATAGCAACATCCATATGACGTCATCCTAATATGTGACGTTCTCATGAAACATAACACCATATTTGACGTCATTGTTACGGCGTTGACTCCCAGTTTAATAGTTACACCAGCAGTTCCACCACAGAGATATCAATTGAAATTTCCAGCTGTATTAAATATGACTGACAGTGCCATGCCTGGTACCAAAGTTTCTCCACATGGACATTTAGGTAAGCATGTAGATCGTCAGACTCAACATCAGCCAAATCAATTGGCCGCCTGCGCGAGTTCCGACACCGAAACCGCTTCCTAGATCTAGATCCAGTTCAAGGAATTTCAATATGAATTTGACACTCATTTTCCATCAGTAGATCTATTGGTAAGAAATCAGTTTCAAATCCATTTGCCAACACCAGTTGGTGGTCAGTGAGTGGATTGATCTAGATCTAGACTGAGACTACCTGAAATTGCTTTTGATGATTTATCTTCTGTGAACTTGGTTCTACTGTTTTGATTCACTGTGTAGACTCTAGTCTAGATCAAATGTCTGGACGGACATGGATGTAATTCCCAGTCGAAAAGCATTAACTAGAGTGTAGGCCTTCTTTTCAGCACTGCCTGTGTAGATCTCCCATCAAATGATAAATTTTCTTGAACATCAAGATGTATTCTACATGGGATTGGAATGAGAAAGGTCGAAAATGTAGTGAAGCTGGCAAAATCTCGACCGACAAAATAGAGGTTACTGGACGTTCGACATTTACATAGATACCACATATAAATGGTCTTTGTAAAGGATAAGCCTTTCTTTAGACCTTTGGACTTTTTCTCCAGGCCTTTCTTTTTCCATTGAATTTTCTATTGAAGAAGAATATGGCTGATATAGTGAACTGTATGTCATAGGCCAAAGGAAATGAGATGTTTTAGTCCACAGCATCTGTACAAGGTCCGCTTCTGTTTCCTGCAATTATTTTCCCAAATTATGGCCCTTCAGTGGAGTAGCCCGTGTGCAAATAATGTTAACGTAACGGGTCGAATTTACTCGTTCACAAAAAATATTAGGTTGCGTTTTCTCATGGTATATTTTTAATATTTTTTCTAAGTTTTGAAAAGACAAAAAATTAGATTCGGTATTTTTTACACCACGAAGTAGATAACGAAGTTGATTTTTTTCTCATTCAATTAAATGCGAATACCAATATGAAATTTTAATTCTAAGATGACTTTCCATATATTTGAATGGATTTCAAGCAAATGATTAAAAAAGGACAAAAACGTCGTTTAGAACTAAGGAATATTGCTTGGCATATATACAGAAACTGAAACTAGGGAAATGCCCAATTACGTTGTCCCTGAAAAGATTTTACTCAGAAACTGAGTTGTGTTTGTCTTTTCCTTGTCTATCTTATTTGTGATATTGTATTTAACGTGGGTTTACCGATCAATAGGCATTGTCTCTGTGGTAGGAGTAAACTACTGTATAATCCAGGTACTCGAATAAGATTAGAAAAGATGTACTAAAAGACGAATTGCTATGAGCTAAAACAGTATGCTATTTTAACAAAGGATATCCTGATAATGGTACATACATGAAACGTCTAGGCACGACTTAAGATTATGCACTTTATACGATCCACATTGCTGTCCATTGTTGTCATAGTTTGCAGACAAGAGGTGACATTTAAATCTTCAATATTTTAAATCGTCTGAGAAACATACGTAGCAACCATGTCTGCCGTGCCAGGTTTTGTTTTTCAGTCCAAGTGGTGTTAATGAGTACATGAAATGTGTTTGTGTGGTCCTATTAGAAAATTTGTTTTTCGGGATTTAAAGCTTACGGTATTGCAGTTGTATCTTTTACTTCATTTAACGGAGATACTTATGTACAATCAGACTTGTGTGTTTTCCGTTTGTTTGTTTTCAGTGACCTCCAATTGCATTGAATGAGGTTTCTCAAAATATTGAACCAATCAATAGTTACACAGAGATTTTCTGGCAGCAATTGATGTGAAAGAACCAACTAACCCGGCCTTTTTTGTGCTGTGAAAGATGTTTTTCTCAGATGTGTATTAATTTTTTGCTCCTGCAAGAACTAGTCTTTGTTTCTTCGTTTGCAACATAAGGAGGAAGTACAATCTTTTGTTGGTTTGGGCCGAGTAAAACAAAGGCCGAACATTGATTGAAGAAGAATCAAGCTAATGCGGTGCGAGATTAGCAAAACCAAGATGTTTTCAAGAAATTGTGATTTTGTTTGGTATATATTTCTCAGAAAGATGTATGCATGTCTTGTTTCTACAAGAAGGTATCAAAGACTTTTTCCTTTCTTAATTTGAAACATCAGGAATAAGCGTCATATTTTTATTGTTTCAAGTTCTGTAAAATGCGGTCCAGTTAAAAATTGTGTTGTGTGGGATCAGGAAAGGTGACAGGTGTTATTATTGAAAGATGAATGTGTCATTTTTTTTCATTTATCAATGTCAGTCCAAAATTACAGTAATCAGGGCTAGCTGAATACTTTCATTGCGATCTCGGAGATTGCTGTATCCCAAGAGAAATCCAAAGCCATTAGAGGTGTCGGTCAACCAATTCTCAAAGCTTTACTTCATCATACATTGTCAGCACAAACCTGTCGGTAATCAGCATTTCCACCAGGCGCCTACTTTGTTGCTTACTTAATGTTTATGGCAGCAAAGTCATTGAGGCAGAAGTTTAATTCCTTCATACATAAATGTCAAAGACACATGAGGTGGTCCGGAGAAATGAGCTAAATGCCGAATCAGCCAGACAGTTTTTCTTCCTGATGACTGGCTTCATACCGCAGATGGACATCCAGCATTGACGCCTGTTGGTTAGCGTTAATGAGCCAGGGATGTCCTGTATTATGTAATACCGTTCTCCTCTCAGCTCGGTGCATTTTACGTCAACGTGTTATGCAACCGTGTTTAAGTCCTTTACTACTGTGGAGGACATAACCTTAGTTCACCTCAAGGTTTGCAAAAACAATATTATGTTTCTTGAACAGAAAAGTAATTGTCATTAGGTACTCACTCACATTGTTCTAATAAATTCACATTCAGCATGACAAAAAGATAATTGGGGAAGCCAAGAAAACCCAGTTTTACTAAAGGTTCCTGCTGTAATATTTATGTTTCACCAGGAAAGTGTTTCACCTTTTATTGAAGGAGATTGACATGACCGGAATGCGCCTAATCTGAACTTCCTTCCAGCTGAATAGCCACCTGCAAGTTCCATTATGGGAAACTAACGCAGGACCATGAACCATTCCACTCCGAATCTGTCTCAATTTGACCCGTCCTTTGAACTTCATTAGAAGGATTGAAGACGGTAGTATTTGGAAAAACCCAGCTTACTACCATAACAGCTATTCCTTCAATAGTATTCAGGGCTGGAACCCATGACCGTCCATGCGGCACAGCGCTGTAAACCACTCGGCCACTCCGGCTCGGCTGTGTGCAGCATCTAGACTTAAAGGATGTTTGCTGCGAACGGTTGAATACAGTTTTTCTGTATTCACCAATTAAAACTGAAATGAAGTGTCAAAAACTAAATATGAAATGCAATATGAAGAGCATAAAGGGCAATCTTTTATGGGTATTTGTTGTGCAGACTGGGTCAATATGATCAGGTAAAGATAACAGATGGTGTGTACGTTAGTAATGGAGTTTGGCAGTTAATTTGTAATCCCTCGCTAAGGATCTAATGGCGAGGTGATGATCTGTAATACCTTAAAATCCATGGAGGTTTTCACAACAGGCATGAATATCGAGTTGCTAACAACCTGTAGGAGCATCAGTAATTTCTGCCTTTTTCGAGATCAGAAAGTTCTGACATGCTTTTTACAATGGTAGCCTATGAGAAATTCTATTTTTAGTCATAAATAAAGAACCAGAACATTCCAAATCTGTCTCAATAATAATATTGCTCAATTATATTTTATAGAAAGAACATCTGAGCTATGTTGGAATTTTTCCAGCACACTGAAGGATGGCTCTGATTTTCACAGATTTCCTGCTAGCCATGTGGTGAGGGTCCACTTCCTGTTGGAAGATCATGGAATATCAGAGCCATCCCTAGGTATGCTGGAAAAATTCCAATACGGCTCGAATGTCCTTTACATAAAATATAATTGTGCAATATTATTTTTGAGATAAATCTTTTGGTTATTTATTTATGATTCAAAATAGAATTTCTGATAGGACACCATAGTAAATGCATATCAGAACTATCTGGTCCCCTCGAAAAAGGCAGAAATTACTGATGTTCCTACAGGGTGTGCAAATGTAGAAATTCTGTTTCTAGCTATTCCTTGAATAGTACCAATTCAAATCAGTTTTGAAGTGTCTT
>JBCAUG010070699.1:0-22837 GCA_038406175.1 Haplosyllis leylae | reverse complement strand
TATAAAGGCCATGAAGATTCAGGCTGGCAACTGAATGTTGACTTAGCTCAGTGGTAGAGCATTGGCCTCAGGATCTGAAGTTCCTGGTTTCAAACCCCACTGGGGACAATTTTTTGAAGAATTGTTTTTTTGCTCTTCCCTTTGCAAAGTTCTGTCAGATAATCTGACAGAAATGCCTATCGTGAAAAACTCAATTGCGATGTGGTCCTTGGTACCTAACGGTAGACAGTCTCAGTAATTGTGGCAAAATTGAATGAAGACGAAAAACGAAGATTAAAGTTTCTCTGTGGTTTCTGTGAGATTGTAAGATTATCATTTGAAAATAACTTTGTTCATATTGACCGAGGAATAAAGCTCGAAGTGATAACTTCATTTTCTTTGCAGAATATTTGTGAATAAATATTTTTATAAGGCAGTTTGCTTCCTTTTCTGTGCTGTTTAATCTTATTTTTATCTCTCACAGATCGGATTCAAATCAATGTTCTAACTACATTGCCATTTTTTCATCTAATTTCTCATTGTGACACGAAGTGAGTAAAACAGCCTTGCCCAGTACCAAATGTGAGATACACAAATCAGTACCATGCTTTGACGGGCACAAAGTCAGCAATTTGAGTACTACCTGTGAGTCCGGTATTCTATAAATCTATCATAATCAAGAGCAGGTTAGGAAATGATCCATAGACTACAGAGTTAAATTACAATTCCTAAAATGGAGACATTACAAGCTCTTGTTGCCACATTAAGGTAATGGAAGGAACAAAATTTCATTATTTATGAGACCAGATCCTTTTTCTTTCATTTAGATTATTTCTAGTCTGATTGGACAGAGAAAAAGTAGACTTTTGTCATTTTTGTCTGAAAAGGGGAATTTTCAATTTCCCTGTATGATCATTTTATCATGCTATGACCGGCGCCACGTCAAAAATTTAATTTGAGTACTACCTGTGGATCTATCATAGTCAGCAGTTCACGATGAATCCTACCCGTGGATCTAACATAGTCAGCAGTTCACAATGAATCCTACCTGTGGATCTATCATAGTCAGCAGTTCACAATGAATCCTACCTGTGGATCTATCATAGTCAGCAGTTCACAATGAATCCTACCTGTGCCTCGGGTTTGTTTGTTTAATTCTCTCGATTGCCACCGGTACAAGAACTACGAGACATTGGAGTTTTCTCTAAACGGAGCAGAACTTTCATTGAATTCAGTGAATTCAGCGAATTCAGGGAATCTGAGAAATCACTGAAGCATGAATTGGGTTTAGTATAAGGATCTGCTCTGTCGTCTGTGGCTCTGTGGTCTAGTGGTATAATCTCTGTCTCTTACACAGGAGATCTTGGGTTCCAACCCCACATTGCTCGTTTTAGAATTTTTAATTTTTTTTTGTCACTGAATTCAGCGAATTCAGTGAAAGCATTTAGAGAAAACTCCAATAACAACTGGCCTGTTACAATGGAAGTGCAATTCCTTGGTAAAAAGTTTCAAAACAAGCAAAGAACATCTTCGGTACTCCACGGAGTCTGCCAGCCTGATGTCCTCTGTATCATGTTACCATCAAGAACAACAATAGAAGAAACGTTTTATTGTTTTTCAATAAGAAATTATTTGAATAAGTAAATTTGCTGAAGGAAACTTAACGCTATTCGGGAGTCAATCAGGCTGAACAAACAGGGTAATAAATTGATGAGAACATTTAAGGTAGTTCTGTGGAACAATCAGATGGATGAGTTAATGGAACTTGTTTGCAGAATATAATGTTGTAAGATATCTGTGAGATTTTAAGCAACTTTCACTGTTAATGTACATTTCTTTGTCGAGTTTTTCAAGTGAGGGAGTGACAAGATTAATGGTAACTTTGACCCCAGTTAGTGAAACCACATGTTGTGAATTAAATTTTGGTATTAGCAGAAAAAGCGAAGCTAAACTACATCTCAAAAAATAAGGGAAACCAGCACTCACAACAGACTTTTTCCTATTTTGAATTTAAATTTCGTCTAATTCATCTAATTAGACCATAGAAATAGTGTAATTTGAAAAAAAGATTTTGTGAGGTTTGAACCCTGAATCCCCTGATCATCAGTCTGGCATGCTTACCATGACACCAAAGTGTCAACTGTGAGTGAGAGACACAGAAAAACTTACAAAAGACTTCAGCCATGCTTGACTGGTTCTAGTTGAATTCATCTAATTCGTATAATTAAGCGAATTTAACACAAAATAGTTATGGTTATTAAAATTCTTTACCTCACTGGGGTCATTGGTCTTTGGTAATTAGCCAACAGGTTCAATCACAACATTGGAATTTTACTTGGATAACATTGATCTTTGGGTAAAAACGTTCACGTTTCCAAGTGAATTCTAACTTAAAACACTACAAATAAAGAACATATTCAGCTAGAAATGCACTTGAACCTTCAAAGGGACGTATTCCTTTGGAAATGCTGTGATGGTGGTGGTAACTGAATGATCTCAGCAGAGGAATCAAGATTTATCTTAATTATACAAAGTTGACAACGTTGCAGATAAAGGCTTACACAGGAAACAGCAGACATTAGCTGTCAGCAATAACTATCTTTGCTGTCAGTCTGAATCTTTAATGCCTTTACAAAGTCATGCTCTATTGATTATAAAAATGATCCAAAAAGTGAAGAGGGGCATGAAGTAAAATTCAATTTAAAATCTCCTGTCCAGCACATGTCTGGTTAGCACAATAGGATAAGCATCGGAGTAGAAAACAATAGATCCTGAGTTCTATCCCACTGGATGCAATTGTTTTGCTGAATTTATTTTGCTCTTTCCTGCCTAAGCCTTTATTGACCAACTTTCTATTATTTAGGGAAACTTCGAACAAAACATGCCTCACCCAGATTTATCATAAGGGAAATGACCTATGTTTTGTGTAATTTTAGCTTCAATGAAAAGAATTAAAATTGAAAAACTCAATTATTACAATGGGCTGAAATTGCGTAAATTTGTTGTTGCACAATCATATTCTCAGTTCACAACTGATGTCCACGTCTGAACTCACATAATGAGCTGTCTACCTCTGTTATGATTCCTTTACAAAGACAAGGACGGAAGCTCGAGGAGCCACTAATTAAAGACTGTTAATTACAGTTTACATCACGTATTACACGACTAATTGCGAGCGATGTCCTCAAGGTATTTTTCCATAGAACAACAACTGAGACATTCGAGTTTTCACTAAATTAATGCTGCTCAATTTGACCTATTCGACTAAGTTATGAAATAACAAGAAAATCCTCCTGAGTGAAAACAAAAGAGACGTACCGCCCGCGGCATAACCTTTCCTAGAGGGTATCCCTGTCCGGGGGGTGGGGTGGGTTCCCCTATCTCCTGGCCAGGAAGGTACCCTATTCTGGCTGAGGTATCCCTATCATATTGATGAGATGCCCCTATCATGTACTGCGATATCCTAGGAAGGGACCTGGGACAATTGACTGGGGTATCCCCCCACTGTGGACAGATGCACGACTGCGAAAAAATTACCTTCTCCATCCTTCGGATACGAGCGGTAACTATTTGTAGTAGAAATGAATAACAGTCATTTGGTAACTGATTGAAGACGATCGAGTTTTCCGATTTTTGGTCGTGAATTCGTCGAATTAAACGAATCATGCAGAAAGGGTGGGTACATTAATCAAAGTTAAATATGCAGTTGATATGATTAAGATATGAATATAATTTTCAGAGTAACTGAATTGATTACAAAGCGATTTCAGTTTGTATTCCATTTACTTTCGTATGACTACAATTGGGAATACTTTTTTTCTCCGCAATGAAAACTGAGCTCACTGACATTGTAGAAACTATTCAAAATAAACATAAAGTACAAAACATTTCCATATGAAATTTATTTTTGCATCATTATGCGTAGGTCGGATGTCAAGGCCAGTGAAATCAAAATAAAAAGCTCTTCTTACCTGCAATTAGTGGAACTGTAATTCTGTATGTAGATGGTTGAATAGCGGGAGATATTATTTTTCAACGTTGCGACCTGATCTTCCATTGACCCACACACGTATCAGGATGCCAGTCAAGTTTTCCCTAAATGCTTTAATGGAATTTAGTGAATTCAGTGACAAAATAATATTTAAAAAGAAAAGGATTACTCAAACCCACTATCTCTTGTATGTTGCTGTACTCAAACCCACTATCTCCTGTGTGAGAGACAGAGACTCTACTACTGTACCACGAAGACACAGCTAACAGAGAAGACAGTTAAAATGGTCCTAATTCATGCTTCAGTGACTCTTCAGATTCCTTGAATTCGGTGAAAGTTCTGCTCTATTTAGGGAAAACTCGAATAACCCCTTCAGAAAATATTTTGTCCTTTGTGAGTAATCGTATCTGCTTTTTGTGAAACACACCACATACACACCTCTATATGCGTAGTTTTGCCACATAGCTTAGTGTCAAAATACACAGCTGTGTCGTTTTCATTGATATAGTCTAAATTACTCAGTGACTTCATGGATGAAAAGTTATTATTCACATTTTGACTACTCTGCCTCATGAAACTATTTTTTTTATTATTCATGTAAATATTAGTTTCACAAGTTTTGAAATCTTATCATCATTTACACAAAGTATATAGTTTTGTTGCCTCGAATTACAGTAAAATATATAAATTTTTGCTTTCGGTTTGCTAATTAGATATGGATTTCGTGCCGGTAAATACGAAAGACATTTCCAAGAATTTAATTTCATCTCTGTTCAAATTAAAGTTTGGCAAATATGTTATTAAATTCGACAGGGTAGAGACTGCTTTATTTATTTAATTTATGATAGGTGGTTGGATATTAAGTACATTGAACTTCGCATATCTGAGCTGATTTCAATTTTGCAACCTGTGTTGAATAAAGCAGTCCACTGAATTACCTTTTCATTACAATGTAACGGTTAGCATTACGTAACCATTTCATTCGACGAACGATGCAATAGGAGTGATGTACCTATTCTACAGCATTCGTTCTTTCTCGTTGTTTTTGTTTACAAAAGTAAGATGGCTTTTCAGATTGGGACGCCTCACTGTGTACAAAGGAATGGTCCACGGTAGATAAAGCATCCACACACGAGAGTTCAGTTTGAAAGCCTACGTGATCCACATGTAAATTTTTCTCCACAGATGGGTGGCTACTGAAAATAAAACTGTCATAGCAGACAGGGAAATGAAAGGAATCACAAATGTCCGTTATAAACATTGAAAAAGAAGGCCCTCTACCATTATCTGTAAGTACAACCATTGCAATTGCAATGGAGCCCGTTTGGGCATGACAGCCCAATGCTGACATCAGTCACACATTTGCACTGGAAATTTGATTCCAAAAATAACATTGCGTCTATGGGCCGATTTCCTCACCTGTTCATTTGGGAAAAGCAGACGATGCTTGTTTTGAATGATACTGGTATTTCATTCAGACGAAATCTAATTTTACCTTTGCACAACAAAGTCTATACAATCCTCGGATATGATGTCTCAATTAGAATCTATTATCATTCCCACGACTGGATCGGTCCCTTTGCATCTTTATTGATTTTATTCCAAATGGACAGAAAATGAGTCTCTTTCTTCCTGTGTTCGTGCAAAAAATAGGACTGTAGGGCCAACCATTACAAAGACCGTAAGTACGCACCAGCACACTAAGGCTTTATGGTACTCTGGGAGTCCGTAGATCAAAGGATAATCGGTTGGCCTCATTCGAAGTTATGTCCAGTGAGTGTGTTTTGCCCGGAGTGGTTTCCCCCGGGTCTGGGATACGTGCATAGAATAGGGAATGTTAGGTAAATTAGCTGCTCAGTGACGACAATTACTCTAAATTTCCACGAAGTCTATTGGGACTAATTGAAAGCGATTCTCACAATGACAATTTTCCGTCTTTCAAGATATGACCTCAAATTTCCTTCTCGTCGTAAAAGTGATAATTTTTACTTTGATTATGGAGATGAAAAGAAATTTTAGACTAATATGTGCTGTAACAGTAACATTTCATTCACTGTAAATAAGTCAGATCGGACGAACTGACCAAATCAATAAAGCTCAAGTTCCAATAAATCTGCATAAACAACGATATTATGAAATTCCAACAAATATTATGTGTTCCCAGAATAATGTAAAAGATTGAGAAAACCGTGCGCATATGATCGCTTTTTTGAGGATGTCAAAAATGTCTTGCCTATAAAAGTGTTTTGACACGTTTAAAACAAAGAAATTGTTTAAATATTAATGTGATTTTGATGTAGCGTTGCATCAGTAATTGTTTCATACCATTATTAGTCAGTAAAAGTGTTATTTATTTCCAGAAACTTGAAAAATGGCAAACGTTTATAATTCAGACAATGTTTGAAAAAGATTAAATTTTAAAGTATTTAATCTCCGAAAGGTTCCATCTTGCTGTCCCGACTGCAGTTGGCCAAGTTGGAAAATTTTAAGTGTTTTCTGAATGGCATTCGGATTTACTGACCGAATCGAGTTTTCCCTAAATAGAGATGCATTCTGTAGAATCACGAGAAAACAAAAAAACAGCAGCAAAATGTTACCCCCAGCAGGGTTGGAACCCAGGCACTGATTTTCCTCTGACTTTCATGTCTTGCGTGCTACCACTGAGCTAATTCCCCTATCTGCTGGAAGCCTCACCCCTTTAGTTCCTTATGTAGTCATGCTCTACTGATTCCAAGTCCTACATAAGGATCTAAAGGGCTGAGGCTTCCAGTAGATTGGGGAATTAGCTCAGTGGTAACATGCAAGACATGAAAGTCAGAGGAAAGCCAGTGTCTGGGTTCAAACTCTGCCAGGGGTAACATTTTGCTACTGGTTTTTTATTGTTTTCTCGTGATTCTGTAGAATCTACAGAATACATCTCTATTTAGGGAAAACTCGATTGTCCTGTTTAGTTATCCATGAACATGGGGATGACAGAGTATAGTGTTGTATTAATACCTATTCAGTACAGGTTTTTAATATCAATTTCTGGTTAAACATCAATCACATTAATTACTCTTCTAAGTTGGTTATCTTTGTTTTAAATGAAAATAAAATGTGTAAAGTTATAAAGTTATAAATTGTATATCTTTTAAAGTTTCTGCGCTGTTGTCCTGATTTTATTTTGTCCAAAAAGTTGTCAAGATGTGACACCTGCTTTATTTGTATATTTGAGTTTTTGGACCACATTAAATTTTGTAAAATAGTACTGACTATTTTCAAAGTCAATATGTAATGCAGTGTACATTCTGTATTTTTAATATTTATTTGAAGTGAAAATGTGAAAAAATGAAGAAGGTATGGCAGAATATATAAATTGATACGGAAAACCTGTATCGACTACTTATCAAATCAGATCAGCATATGATATTGTACGCAGTTAATGTGACGCTGGCGGACGACACCTAAAATGCCGGTAAGACAGTGGGAATGACAACTGGTCAGTGAGACCAATCGAAAGTAAATGCCCATCACCTGCATTGACATTTTGAACCATGTCCACAAAAAGTACATCATTCTAAAGACGGAAATCTACTAAAACTTTCTAATGTTAGATGCGAAAAAACCACTTACTCGGCCTGTTTTTTCTTCGATTCAGGAAATTAAGGAACACCATGAAGAGAAAGTAAAGTAATTTCAAGCCACGCCCTTGTCCCCAATGTTTCCACTACCATAGATGCAGTGATCCGTAGCCGGAACAGTATTGGCAAAGCTTGGAAGGAATACATTCGCATTTTTTCACGATAGGCAAATCTAACAGAAATTTCCGATCTGACAGAAATAGAATACCATTTTTAAGAATTATCACAGCTTAAATCTTTCAGGCAAGAATTATTTACGATTACTGATCCTTGATAGAATGTGTATATCAACCAACAAGGAAGTCCTCCTGCGGGAAACCGCACGAGGCACACTGCGCACAGCGTAATCTGTCCTGGGGGTTGGAGGTAACCCAGTAATGTTGGGGGAGGGATGTATCCGAGTCCTGGCCAGGAGGATTCCCCAGTCCTGGCTTGGGGTACCCCAGTCCTTGCGAGGTCGGTACCCTAGTCCTGGGGTCCTCTCCTGGGGTACCCCCACCAGGGACATAGGACCACAGACTGGAGTACCTCCCAGGAAGGGACATGGGACCAGAGACAAGTAACCACCAGAAAGGGACATGGGGCCAGAGATTGGGGTACCCCCCTCCCAGAAAGAACCCGTCCTGGACAGACAGACAAACTGAACCTAGTACCTTCCCCCATTCCTTCGGAATGCAGGCGGTAATAATTAACAACTACAATAGCAAGAAGTTCAAATCCACTTCTAAATGCTTGTCATGAAAAACTAGATTGATTTGAATAGCACCAGTCCCATCAAGTGTTTGCTCACGGCAACAATAAAAATAAAAACGGGTTGAAGAGCCATTCAAAGCGGCACAACTAGCGGCAACGCTAACGCTCTGTGTTAATACAGCTCAAAGCATAATTTTACTTCAAGGAAATTAACTTTCGAAGAAAAGTGAACATTTCTCAAGTTTCACAATTCAACTTATTCACAAAGAATAACAACAGGGTGTCAGACAATGGATCCAATAGGCCAACATGGTTTCCAGCGAGAAAATTCCATGGAATTTTTCCGAACACGGGCATGGGACAATGGATACAATTGGCAAAGCTACGAAGAAAACTTTTCTGGTAATAGTCATCTACTTGTAAAAATGACATTCTGGAAAAAATCTCATCACGCAGTTATTTCACTTTTAAGAACTAGACTTACAGAACAAACAGAAGAAAATATTCACTTGAAAAGTTTCTAAACGGTGGAAACCAACGTGACACACAATTTCTTTGCTGATATGTTTTTCTATCATTTAGAGACAATAACTTTTCTTGTTTTATTTCCAGCACGACTTATTGTTCGTGATTCATATAATTGGCTTTATTCTTCGAGTTATTTTTCCCGGTAATTAAATGTTACATTCAACATTTTCATAAATTTCACTGGCTCACACGAGCCCAAATGAGCAGAAAGATACAAAACAAGAATGCTTTTCAGTTGAAAGTGTACCATCTGTGTAACACAAAACCTTTTACAATACTTGAAATCACTTGAAATATATTTTAGAACATCTGACCTTGATATTGAGAAAACTTGACCTTGACCTTTAGATGACCTTGAGCTTTGAATCACTTTGAGTGGATTACAGACATAAAAGACAGATTTGATGTTAACCTTGACCCAATGACCATGATACTCAATTTTGACCTAAATATAGTCAAGATGTATCTGTGTACTGAAAAGGAAGTTTCTAGCTTTAGCAGTTCAAAAGTTAAAGCCTGAATAGACAGACACACATACCTAATCCAGTATAACATCTGACAAATCGACAACGCTTTTAGAAATTTCTTTGAAATTTTGATGTTTTTCCCACGTAGAACTTCAAGCACTGCAATCTTGTTATTACGCATTTCATCCGATTGTAGACAGTCAGGTTTTACTTTAATGGTCATTTAACAAATTTGTTAAATTAGTTAAATACAATTCAAACTGGTGGTAGTTAATAATGGCAATCAATCCAAATGGGGAACGGTAAATTCACTATGGCTAGCTTTTTAGCATTTATTACTAGCCATGGTGAATTTATTGTTGCTCATTTAGATTGGTTACTTTGTTGACTACCACCAGTTTGAATTGCATTTAACCGTATTTCTAATGAAAAAATAACGTATAATTAGTTTGAAATTTTGTCCAAAAATACAGCAAATGGAATGTATCTAGCAGCTTCAAATTTATGTTAAGTTTATCGCCTAGCCTTTGGAAAACCATCATTAAGGCAGTAAATTCTCCTTCCCATCAAATGTATTTTAACATGATCCATGAGACCAGACTGTCTAAAGTGCTGATAGAAAAGAGCAACCCACACAGAAGAGAAGGCAAAGTCAATGTTTGCCAGAAAAAACATTTTAAAATTTGATGTTGATTTAGTTTTTTCCATTGTGCACACGGAGTCTCAAACTTCTGATTATGGTAAATGTTACACTTAATAGATCACAGTTCTTCACAATAAAATACTTACAGGATCAGTCGCAATTGGTGATTTTCTAAAAAGGACAAATTACAAGGATCCCTGAGAGCGAAGTTCGAGACGTCTTCTTAGTTCATAATCACCAAAGCACAGCCTGTTTTATCCAGTTACTGGCTCGGAGGTGGGGACAAATCAGTGTTTTATGTGAAAAAGCAACCTCAATCCCAGTAATCTCATTGGCTGTGGCGGGGAATCTTCATCAATCAGTGCATGGATGCGTTCACAGAGGGGTAAGAGGAGGGGTACACAGAGGGATGCACAGAGAGGTGCTTAGAGGGGTGTGCAGAAGGGTGCGTGGAGGGTGCACAGAGGGGTGCCTGGAGGGGTGCACAGATGGGTGCATAGAGGGGTGTGCTTGTAACATTTTGGGAAATATCAGCAGTTTTTGTATATTATAATTAGCCATGCTTCTGAGGATGATATAATATTTACATGTAACTTGGGGGAGGTTACAACAGAGCTGTAACAACCCATATGAGCCAGCAAGTGCAATTTGTTCACTCTCTAATTTTTTAAAATATTTTAAGGGAAGCTTCTTTTCATGTTAAGCTACGAGTGTACAATATTAGCTGAGAAAACACCTTGGACAAGTCCTCGCTTGGTTTTCTCCACTGATAATTACCTTAGCATCGGACATTATCTTTCACAGAATAAGCTAAAGCAAATGGAGAGTTTGTATTTATACTTATCGCTAAATAAGGACATTTTGTCCATTTAGATTTATTATTGAATTTTGATTAGACTGACTGTGGTGATCAGCTGATATTTTTATTTATGTGATATTTATGTTTGATCCTGACGTCTCGGGAAAAACATTTTACAAGAAAAAGTAGACCATAGTATGGAGGATAAGAAGATTGCAGCAGTATCTGTCTTACACCTTCCGCTGCAGAATTCCTTAATAAATTACACCTGTTCACGAGAAGTTAGTTCTTAGCCTACAAGCCCGTTTACACTCTGCGTTTTATTTTTCTGATTGCAACTGCGTTTTTTATCGCAATCGCATAGAATGAGCGTCAGACCTATTCATCTATGACTAAGCAATGACTTGTAAAATAATTCAACTTGTGAACACTTCCATTGACGTCTGCAAAAACCATTTTCTGGGACAAAAACGCAGTCGCAATCAGAAAGAAAGCACAGTGTGAACGAGCCTGCGCGATTTTTTCTGATTTCGACTGCGATTCTTCTTATCACAATGAATGGGTTGTAGAGAATTCAATGGAAGTGTTCACACTATGCGATTATTACAACACCACCACCTTCTGTGTAGCCTATTACAAGTAAAGACAAAATCGCAGTCGCAATCAGAAAAAATACGTACTGTGTGAACGAGCCTTAACAGGAGTAATGGTTTTCTCCCCGAGTCTGATTCCAGATGTGGGAAGATTAGGGACTATTAACCTTTGCACAGGTGATGGAGTAATGTAGATGGATGAAGGTTGAAGCCTCTGAGCTCCAGGTGATGTCCAGAACATGGGCAAATTGATGTTACCTCTGCGAGAATAGAATGTATGAAGTAATGAACCTTTGGTCTGGTATCTCAGTCTACCTTGACCCTGGGTATATTTACTGTAGCAGGTAAAGCAGTCAAACCCTTAGTACTAAGCAGACTTACTGTCCTGATGATTAGAAAATGAGGTTTGTAAAAGCTAAAAGTGTTCTTGAAGTGTTTGTGTGACAAAGTAAAAAAAGGTAAAAAATTATTTCTGGGCATTGTAACTTCACACCACTTATGGCTTATTTACACTGCATAGGAATGGGACTGGGACCAATGGGTGCTTATATATTGTATAGAAACATTCACACTATCATTTCTATCATTTCCCCTTAAATCCCCTTAAATAAAAGGAGACATGAAATTTGAATTAATTTACAGTTTCAAATGTTACAAATCTAAAAGTTTTGAATATAAGTTTTAATGTTTATTTGTTTTATTTTTAATTTTTGAAAATATTTCAGATTACATTTAGTTTTGAAAGATACATAACATTAAACTATTGATATTGATTTTAATTTTTTCAAAAATAAGAATAATCAGACTTTTTAATATCATAGACTATAATGTATCAAATAATTTGGCTTATTTCAGTTGTCAATAGCTTTGTAACATTTGAAACATTCAATTAATTCAAATTTTATGTTTCTATTTGAACACTTTGAACACTTTTGAACACTTTTCATAAAAGGCAGTTTTTATGTAATTGGCTTTAGGTTCTATGGATTCTATTGATTCTTGGATTTAGAATTTTTTTAGCTCAGACAGTAGCATGCAGCAAATGAAAGCCAAAGTTCCCTGGGTTTAACTCCTGCTGGGCGTAACATTTTGCTGTTGCATTGTTTTAGTTCTCTCGTGATTCTGTAGAATCTCAAGCCACTTACGGAAAAACTCGAATATTTTCCGTGTATCTATCCCAAGCAGCACGTCCACTGGTGCAAAGCATTCGTATCTAAGAATCCAGCCAGTTTATTGACCTTTTCCTCGACGCCAAACAAATAATCTTGTTGGATATTATCTTGGGACAATGCGTCCTCAGTAACCGAGGTTGAGTGGGGACACAACGTATCCGAAACTTCAAATCATTCACTGAAATGAAGAAATCCCTTTACGATATTATTGAATTCACTGCCATGAATTCCCATTCATTCATATCTATTAGGCCCCTTTCAATTCACGACCATGGCCTGATTAGTATTCTGCCTGCTTTGGGTTTAAGGTTCCAAAATTGGGACATTTACCTTTTCCATAAATGCAACGGAAATTCAGTAACTTTTTTTGCGAATCTGACTATTTCACAAACTCTCCGCAACACAAGAATGTCAATGGCATCTTCCCTAAATGGAGCAGAACTTTCTGGATTCAGTGAATTCAGGGAAATCTGATAAATTACTAAAACATGAATTTGGGTCAGTGGTTGCATCTTTGTCTCTTACATAAGAGATAGCAGGCTTGCAAGCCTTTTTATTTTACGTTTTCCGTCACTGAATTCAGTGAAAACGCTCAGGAAAAAATCAAATATTGCCAATTTTGTTTGGCTGTACCATCAAAAATGCACTGAATCAAGAAAGTTTCCAATCCTTTAATGTGATCCTCTCTTCCCACTGACATCTATTTTATATTTACTTAGAATATATTGGTGTATATAAAAAAGAAAACTGCACACACAAAATTGACATTAATGCTAATATTGCCAAATGTGTGTGAAGATACCCGAGTGGCGCATGAGATGGGGTCAGTTTAAGGATACATTGTGCTACGGCATACAGGGCATGGGTTCGAGTCCCGCCAATGTTTGTGTGTAGGTTTGCAAGTACATGTGTTAAAAAGGTTCAGCTGCCATGCTGACCACCCACAGGTCAGTAGGTGTTGCACCAGAGGTGAATCTGAGGAATCCATTGTTTACAGGTGACAAAGCATGCAAACAAGAGTTCCACCCTGGTTTTGAAATCCAGAGCAGATGTCAAACCAAAAACAAGATAACAAAAGGACTTACATCCCAAAACTTTTTTAAAAAAAGATCCTGTCTGTTACCTGTGGCTTGCTGGCTGTGTTTTATTGCTGCACAGAACGCCTTTTGTCAGTGAACTCAAGGAAACAAAGCCACTGGGGGAAAACTTGAATGATATGATAAAAAAAATTGTATTTCATGCAGATGTCGTAATCTTGTAATTTATAAATAACAAAAGGTCCTTAAGAAATTTGATAAATTGGAAGGTTCAAATTCTTTTCATTGCACAATATGAACGGTTTCGGGAAAAGGTTGCAGCTAAAATAATAGCTAAATGCTGTAAGGTTAAGTTGTAAGGTTAACCAAAGCGTAAGAAAGTGTTCAGTTCAGTTCAGTTCAGTTAATTTTTGTATGACGGAAAAGCATATTTATTCTATGTAGATCTGCTTAAATTCGATCAACTTTGTACCCATCGCGTGACAAGTTATGCGTCAAAAATTCTGTCAGAAACTGGGATCACGCAGGTTGACGGGGGCATAGCTGTCCTGGAAGTCCCGGAGGTTGTACATTTGTGATATAATTGGTTTAATAATGTAATCATTTTCCAGGCCAGCTGTCCGAAGCTGTTAATCTGCTTACAGTAAATATGAGACTGGTACCGACACTGAATGTGTATATGCAGAAATGTTCTAATAAACGATTAAAGTTATGTGATATAATTCTCTGGTCTTTCCCTGATCGGCTCAAAAGAAATGATACGGAAAACATTTCGATGGCGGCAAATGTAACGTGGTGTCCTTGTTCCAAAAGAAAATGTCCGGATAAATGACAATGGTGTATCCAATTTTCTTTAATTTGACTATAATATGCATTTTAAAGCATGTATATAAATAAATAATAAATAAAAGGCACGAGGTCAAAAACGAGAAACACGCATTTGGTTTGCGTACAACAACGACACGTTTATAATGGTACTTAATGGATACTTACGGAATTAGAAAGAATCTGTGAGGCATTAACACCTATCTCAGCTAATCCTCTTTGTGCACGATCACAGTACTTACTTACAAACTAAGTAGATTTACTAGGCACATAATGTAAGGACACACGTGTGGTCACTAGATTTTAGGTCAGGAGAACAAGTGAAGATTCTAAGTTTAAGAAAATCTAAAACCTTTCAACACAGGGAAATTTTGGGATTTGGTCTAGTTGAATAAAACCGAATAAAATCGATGTTCAGGTCTCTGAAAGAGCGAGACCAGCAATTACCGCGAAACGCGTAACACGTCTTGGACGAAAAGACGTTGTTGTTTCGTGTGTTTTTGTGGTTTCGGTAAAGAGATTTTAAAGTTATTGTATGGATGATTGGACAGCCACTTTTTGTTTTATAAAGGAAAATTTTATTTCGTAAATCGTCAGAACGGATTTTCTAACATTTCATGAAGAGAATTACAGCACTATGTAATTTGATAGCAAGTCAACTTCGGAATAATTGAATTGCTACAATAACTTTATTTCTATCTAATGCTGTGGAACGTTTCTAATTCACACCAGAGAATCTGAAGTAAAATGTCTGAATGTAAAAAACAAACAGAACAATAGAAAAAAATGAAATACACAAGACAGTCCTCCTGTATGAACGCTAGAGGCATACCGCCCGCCTCGTAGCAAGTGCTCACCCTGCTCTCCTACCCAGGGGAGTACCCCATCCCTGGCCAGCGGAGGGGGGGGTATCCCAGGGTACTCCCCCCACCCTGTGAACGGACAGACGCCTGTGAAAACAGTACCTTCCCGTCGTTACTACGTACGTGGACGGTAAAAATTATGTTGTTGTTTCAGTTGCTGTGTTGATGGGATACCTATAGTAGCTATGATTTCTGGAATGCCACTTCCACAAACCCATTGAGAAATACTTAATGCCGTTACCACGTGGTAAGCAACCATAAATCACTATCACAGAGACGTAAATTTATAAAACTCGACAGATGTTTCCATCATGCGCATAACTACCTGTCCCATTACATTTGCTGTCTGCAATAAAATTGTGAAAATTTCTCTGAATATCTGCTGTGAGAAATGTATTATGTAATTTGTGCATCGCGTGCTTTCCCTGATCTGATTACGACAGGCACCGTAAATTACACACCTCACGGGTAGTATTCAGTATAGGATGCGGACCCTAGTGCCTGGCAGTAGTTGTATGACCTGATGACCTCTTGCTTCCACATGCATGCTGACCAGTGGTCCAATATGGACTATGGGTCAGCAAACAAGTGGAAGCAAGAGGAATATTGAGTCATTGGCCAAATACCCAACTATAAATTACACTGGTCTCGGTTGAAAAAATATGTCAAAATTTTTTTATTACCAAATATTAGCTGATAGATTTGTATTAAACTTGAAATAGTGAAAAAACTCAAGGTGCCATTTTTCCTATTGATATTCTATCATTGGTCATGAGGGAAGAAGAAATTGCCTGGCACCTTGGTCCGCATGCACATCTGAATACGACCTGTGCACCTGGTATTGGAGTGTTTTCACTGAGTTCTTTTTCCCTGTGGCTTACTGACATTTTAGGTATCCAAAAACATTATGACACATGAATGACTGTAAACAATGGAGTTTTCTCCGAATGAATTTCATTGAATTCAGCGAATTAAGTGAAACAGGATACAATCCAAAATTGGTATGGCTTTTCCTGGCAATTAACAGCATATATTATCATCAGTCGTAATTAAATTACTATCTCTGGCAAGATATCTATTGTGACTCTCCACAGTGAATTGATACCATCCCAGAGAATGTGTCTATTATATTATATATATGAAGTGTCTCTTGCAACCATACTACTTTTTAGAATTTTGTCTTGAATCATTGAATTCAAAGAATAACAACCATTAAGGGAAATCATGAAGGGAAAACTCAAATATCATAATAATATCTGTTGCAAATACTGAGCAGTACATGTAACAGGTTTAAAGATGATATTATATACTGTCATTCCAATGTTTTTCCATCACTAAAACCGTCTTTTTGCGAGAATTGAAGGATAATTAGACAGTAAAACCACGTGAATTATGTTTCAACTAATCTAGATTTTAAAGTACGGAAAGTCGTTGAGTTACCACAGGCCAATGGATCGAGCAAAATTATGCTTTTTTATGTTTTTATGGGTAAAAAATCTCGCTGAGTTAATTTATGTCGTCCTGTAGTGAACATCCGTCACATTACTGTTATTCCTGTGGGGAATCTTCACACAATATAACTTATTCCTTCGTACTGAAGCTGAAGCTAATGATACAGTTGAAAACTGTTGACAGTAATGGCCCATCACCATACGCAGATTATTGTACTTTTATGAAATTTCATCACTAAGGGAATTCCTGTACATAAAAAAGTTGTATGAGGATTTATTGTGTTGTTTACATGTGGGGAAAACTTTTAACATCTTCATCTATTCGTGATTACAGCACTTTTTCCATGATAATTTAAAACTTGTGTTGCATGTGTACAATGAAGTACACACTTTAAATAACCCTTTTTTTTACAATTTAAACTTTAAAAAAAGTCGTATGCTGGTTTGGTCAGTTTTTTAACATCTTCATCTATTTAAGGAACTATCACCGTGTAAGAGGGCTGGGTTGGTCTGGACCAAGGTCTAGATCTAACACAGTCCTCGGGCAAGCCCTCGGACTGGGTTTGATCTAGACCGAGGTCTAGACCAAACCCAGCCTGATGTATGAGTTGTGATTGTTCCTATTCTAACACAGCCAAAAAAATGAGGGAATTTGCCTTTTCAGAGACCGGAGTGAGCAGCATTCTCTCCCTGCCACCATGACAGTTTCTTCTGAAGACAGCCGACTCACTCACGGAGAGGCTCGAAAGGCAATTGGCACCTTCCCAGCAGGTCTGGGTTGAACTCAACCTAGCCCTCCCAGTCTTGGTGAGCCAACACAGCCGGTTGCTAAGGTCCCTAGCAACAAGAAACATAGCTGCCGAGTTCAAAATCCTCTTCGCTTTGGTGTCTAAAAAGGCAAATTCCCAGGAAACTACAAGTCAGATCATCTTCATTTTTTTACTGAATATACATTACATTAATGTCTACTAATTGCCAAAATTTCAAGCCAATATTTTTCTTAGTTCCCTGGGAATTTGCTTTTTTAGACACCGAAGCGAAGAGGACTTTGCCCGGTCTAGGTTGAGTCAGACAATGTGCTTGGAAAAATCTTGGTCTGGAGCATCAGAGAATCCTTAGCGTGTTAGAATTACTAGTAGAAGTATCACTTGGAGATCTTTCGCACATCTCATTTCCTGCCAAATCTTGTGAGATTTTTTATTGATACTCCTTAACAATACTCAGTTATCATTCAGCCACAAGTATCATTAACATGATTTTTTCAAGATGTCATATGAAAACTCAGGCATGTCCTTAAACACTTCCTGTGAGGTATCATTAAGTCCAAGACAGAACCACTTGGGTGTTAATTTCTTGCAAAAAGTACCTTTAAGCACTTCTTGTAAAGTATCATTAAGCCCAAGACAGAGGCAGCTCAGTGGCAGGGATGGACGCCCCCCCCGGGGTCAAAATTTCTTAATTTTCATGCAGTTTTCAGGATCAAATTTATCAAATAATAGGTTGGTGCCCTCAGGGGTTGGCACCCCTTCTCTGGGAAATCCTGGAGCCGCCATTGCACCTCGTGTTAATTTGTGTGCAAAAAGTATCCACGAACTTTCCTGGAGTATCTTTAAGGCCAGGACAGAGCCATCTAGTGGTAATTTCTTGCATAAATATCTACCTGTCCACAAGTAAACACCATAGTGACAAGATAAGTCGTTCTGCTGGAGCAGACGCGACTAAAAATCTAAAACCTTTGTCTTTTACCTGTTCCAAATATGAATACATTTGAAAATAAGTGAAATGTTCGTGTTGAAAATTAAGAAACCGAGAGGGAGTCACATTTTTTACTTTTGCATTGATCAACATTTTCAAATATGTTAGCCAATCAATAGCCAGAATAAACAGTCTATGAAGTCTTGTCTTTCACATTAATGGGTAATGTATTACACAGTTACTGAGCAAGAGCAAAATAAATAAACCGAAGGGAAATTAATCACTAAAAGTTTACTTTAAAGAAAATCATTTTATTAGAAATCGTTCGTGTGGAAACCGACTGTTCTTGATTTTGCCATTTAAAAAGTTTTCGGTGTGTTTAAATAACAACACCCAAATAAACTTTACATTCCAGACGATTTTTTTCTATTTTTGATCACCGTGTGATTTATTAAAAACTGTTTCTCCGCAACTAAAACACGTTCAAAAGCTCAGTTCTGAGAACCTTTGAGATTCCTTTCAAAAACCATTTCACAGAAGCCGTATTGCATTAAAACTTTACAAGTTGCTTTGAGTATTAAAGAAAAATATTAACTTTCAATGTATGAAATATTAACATCGATTTTTTAAAATATCACACGAGAATCCAGGTAATCTCTTTTCATTGAAGTTCAAAAGATATATTTAGCTTGTGATCGACCTTTGTCAAAATATTGATAACAGGCAGAACACCTGCAGTCTAAATTACTTTTCAACCCTTTAAATCATATTGTGAAAATATTGCAGAAGCTGCATGAAGGTGGGAGACAATTGCGCTGATGATTACGGCAATGTACAGAGGCCAATATTGCACCATTATGCAATTCAACATCAAGTGTTAATGTAAAATGTGTGTTCTGTAATTCTGTACCACCATCCTACTATACCCTGATAATGATCTCAATGTACAGTTTGCGTAACAGAACGTTTCATTGCCCTCACAATGACGATTATTAATGTGAAGCATGTGACGAAATTTCATGAATTGGAACCAAAAATATATCATTAGTTGTCGTATTTAATGGGGAACAGGAACGAGTGTGAACTTCTAGGTACAAAATAATGTCACATAGTTCAGGTAAGATCCTTACGTATTGACAGTTTGCAAGTTGCATAAAGATTCATCAAAAAAAGTGGCGGCTCCAATTATACTCTCCATAGTCATTTCAACTGCACAGGACTCTTCTTAAAACAACTAAACAAGTAAAGCAATGGGAAAACACACATATTGCAAGGGAATCAAGTTAAATCAAGTGAAAAACATTTCCATGGCTAGATGTTCCTGCACATACTCGTCCATCAAAACCATTTATGGCAAACTTGTCATTGGTAAATCAAAGTACTTACCACTGTGCCATGATTTTCAACATTAGATCATGGACAATGGAAGCCCAATTTCTTGATCATGAAGAAACCATAACTTTATTTAGTACAAAATTATCTTTTCATCGCTTTTTGGCTAGTTTAGGCTTATCGACCCAGTTTGTAATTTAGAAATCGAAACATGTAACATTTATGGTTAGAATTGCCAAAACATTTGTACAATTTCCCAGGTATTTCGGGCTCTTCATCTGCTGTGGGAATGTAGGCTATAAGGAGCTGTAGTTTACTTGAGCCCTCTTTCCTTTGTTGCCACGAGTGTGACAGCACACAAAACTAGGCTGCATACTAGAGCAGTGAAACAGTTGTGGTGTTTAAAGGACAATCAAACAGAAACAAGTGAATCAACAGGCAAGCAAGTAGTTGACAAAGATCCACTTTGGCTATGAAAGGTCAGAGTTTCCCAGGGGTCAAACTAAAATGTTAAGTATTAGATATACAACAATGTGTTCCTGACAGGCTAAAAACGGTGCACCAATATATTTTTCTTTCAAACATTCACACAGTGCGTTTCTTTCTGATTGCAGCTGCGATTTGTTTTCGCTTATACAGTGTAATGGGCTAGATAAGAGTTGGTGATGTTGTCGCAGTCGCATAGTGTGAATACTTGTTGTGATAAGAATGATTGCAGTAGCAATCAGAAAAAATCGCACAATGTGAACGAGCCTTACCGGCACCTTTCCCATTTTTTAATTTCATCGTCTCAGCCAACGAACAATCATCATTTAATTTGCGGCAAAGTGCAACTGGACACAGAACACATTTGCTAGAATTTCCATGTCACCTAATCAAGTCTCACTTGTCATATGTCAGTAGTAGATGGTTAATGACCTCATGTCCTAAATATCACTTTACACTTATTAGGATTTACTTTAGAATATCTGTTTGTTCGCTTACAGTTTTGAAATTGCAGGAGCTGATTGGTACAGCACTGGTAACATAGTTATGTTATGAAAGTCACAGTAATTAACTTCGCCTTTTCAGGTGCTCAACTTTTCCTTTGTGAAAGAACCTTTTGGCGGTTATCATTTCTACGGGGGATGTTCGCAGTTAACATACTTTCGCAATCCTGAACAGAATTGAATTCTCAACATTTCTATATTTGTCCAATTTTTTATTGAATAAGCACTTGCTTAAATAGTTGTTTTTTTTAAATCTCATAAATGGAATTTTGTTTTTCTGTTGCAAACCTCACAATATTAATACGCTGCATTGTCCTTGCTTGAATGGTAAAGTGGAAGAATTTCACAAGGGTCTGTGATAAAGGCAATTGTTATGACTTTGAGGAAATCGACTCTCGTCTATCTACTATCCTGCCAGCAGACGAATATCCTACGACACTTTGACTTCCCAGAATAATAATACAGATAAGGTTTATTTCTAAAACATTACATCGTTTCTTTCTTTCCAGGCAAACGGAAGTAGATAATAATTAGTGCATAGGAAAATTCCGGGACCTTGGACAAATATACCAATGTGTACCAAGCCAGGCAATCAGTAGAACCTCTCACCCGTCCATTGATTTTACAATGGTATTTAACTACAAGCACTCCCACAAGCTTCACGAGAAGCATTACAGCTAAGGGTAAAGCTGCATGGCAATAGTGCAACAGAAGGAACGAGGCAGCTTCAGTCAGTCTTAAGGAGAGCTTTCAAAGTGAACACAGTGACTTCTCATGGAAGTCTCACAAAGGAAAGGCATATTACTAAGTACGGTTAAATAAGTCTCAGCACGCACCACCACTTTACCACAAGGAATCAATCATTCGGACTACTTCTGTTTTGTCAGTGTTTTCTAAAAAAAAGGCATTCCTACAAACTGTACGGAAATGGTAATTTTTCTCGATTTCACTCATTGTAAAGTCTCACGGCAATGAAACAACTGCTTCAGTAGCAATCAAGAAACCAACTGGCACAATTATCAGTGACGACAGAGGGTACATAAGTCATTCGTGGCAAAGGACAACATGGGTGAGAAGAGTCGATGTCCAACCATCACGTCCCATTTGGATTTACAATATTCACTGCGACATTTAACTCACACCGTGTTGATATTACTAGCTACACTTCCTTTCATGAAAAATTCAGACGGACTTCAAATACGACCAAGTAAAGGTAAGTTTGTAGAAAGTTCTTTTTTTTTATTTGAGTTTTCTTTATGTAAATAAAATTTAGTGGCGATGGTTTGTAGGATGTCGTGACAGTGTTGAATTTGTTTCTATATTAGAGTTATGAATGATTCAAAAGGGTAAAATATAACACAATTTTTTATTTAATTTCCCTCGTTCTATTAGTATCTGCTTCCTTCCAAGAAAGCATACAGGTTTCCACGGTTCAATGCAGTTTTAATATTTTAAGGTGAAATATCGACAAATGAGAGCTTCTAATGCGTAACATTTGACGGCTGAAAGTTAAGTGTATCAATATTAACTGCCACAGAAATTAAATTTGAAAAATGAAATGTCTTCAACACCACCACTGTTCGAATAACTTACTACCGTAACCCTGCTCCATCAACTGCGGTGTGTGTTCGTAGCAGCCGAATTCGTAGTAAATTGAACTTTTCCATAATAGATATTACTCATAACAGGGTAACTTCGGCTATCGTCTGAAAACTATCCGTTGGTCTCACTTGGTTCAATGTGAACGATTTTGTTCTTGGACCGAGGTCATTCGAATAACTTACTACGATTTTGTTCTTGGACCGAGGTCATTGAAACGAAACCGTCATTGTGGCTTAGAATAAACATTACGTTAAACAATGATACATTACATCAATAGTATTCTTCCATGGTTACTATTCTTCCAACTTTGAATGAGAAAAAAAAACATGTATTCACGAAAAGAAATAAATCTCTTTCTTATTTAAGATCTTCCAAAAAGGACCTGCTTTTTCCAGATCACTACATCACAATATCAAAAATCTTACTGCGTGTTGTCATAGATCAAAAGTACATTCAGCATGAAACTCTATTTCCTGCTGTCTTGTTATATCCAGGATTTTAGGCCTACATGTATTGATAGTTCAGGGTATTAGCTGCAGATGGCAGTAGTAAATGCCT